>JBAMCP010001723.1:0-18655 GCA_037075105.1 Lissocephala sabroskyi
GAGTGAGGGAGAGTGAGAGAATGAAAACAGTTAGTGGGGGAAATGCAAACTTGAAGGTGTTTTACGTTTTCCGAGGTTATTTTCATTAAAATTCCAGTTTTTTGCTGCGACTGTCGCTTGGCTCGCCTTGGCGGTTGCAGCGCCACCGCAAACAACCGTTATATCATCTGCACTTGCACTCCCTCTCCAGGACTTTGTTGTCAGAATCTGTGAGGATTTTATTGATCGTTAGGTTTGTTTGTTTTTTTCTTATTGTTTTTGTTTTGTCGTCGTCACACTTTTCATCCCCTTTTTGAACTTCCCTACCGTTTTTAACCCACTCTTTCGGCCCGTCTTCTCTTCTTTCTACGCCAGGATTCCCGCAAATTCGCAAGGCTACCCCAAGCAACTGAGGAAGGTATCACAGCCGGAAACGAGGAACCAGGAATCCGATAACCACGAACCACAGGACACAGGACTAGAACAACCCCCGTAACAGGAAACGAATAATCTCCACAACTAAAAAGCGGACCCCCCAAAAAATATCCACACCAAATTATTTACTTGTAAGCGTGTGCGTGTCCCCTAACCCACGAGTGTGTAATCTTTTGTGTGTGTGTATTTCGTGTACGTGAGTCCTCCACCAGGACCACAAAAGCTAAAGCTTCAAGCAAAAGCGATCCGAACGGACCGGACAGCAGCCAAACTGTTCGATCAGCCGACGAAGAGCGCCTGCCCGAGCGTGAGAGATTTTTTCAGCCCGAGGTCTTCCAGAAAAGTCATCACCATTCCTCATTCAACGTTCGACGCCGCTCCCCTTTTGCACTCTTACGAGGATAGTCCGCAACGTTGGGACCACACCAACGGGCATCCAGCAGGCGGCGTCATCATAGATCAGTTCCGGAGCGGTAAAACGATCACCATTGAGGGAGGCACCAGCACCGGTGACACGACGAGCATCGGCGGCGGCAGCGATTTACGACTGGTAATAACGGCTAATCAAAACGATACTGAGCGCAATTACGACCAGCTCAGTAACCGAGGCGGTGGAGGAGGCGGCGGCGTTATTGGCGTCAGCTGCGGTGGCCAAACACCACCGACACCATCAGTCGGCAAGACTCTGCTCAACACCAGCCCCAATCTACTGCCGATAACCACAGCCACCGACACTTTCAATAACTTGAAGAACTTGGTGAAGATCGACAAGGGCTCGTCCCCTGCGGCCAATCAGTCCAGCGGCCCGGGCAGTTATCGATCCGGCAAGGGCTATAAGAACGGCGCTGGGAACAGCGGCAGCGAGATCAACACCAGCGGCAGCAACAGTCGTAACGGCGGACTAGGCCGTGCAACTGGAGCAGGCGGTGGTTCTTCGGCCGGACACTTTTCATCAGGATATATAAAAAATTCCGCCAAAATTCGCCAACACGATAGTGAGGTGAGCCCAAGACCTCGACGATCTTACCAGGGTGACTCGTCGTCGTCGCGTTACTATAACAAAAATAGTGACATTTTGGGTCAAAACACCAACGGCACCAACTCCGGCTCCGACGGCAGCTACAACGGCAGCTCGCGCTACGATCAATCGTCGGGCTCTCAAGGACATCGTGGTGGTAGTCGCAACAACTATCACCAGAACTCCGATGGCGTCGTCAATCAAACGTCTTACAATCGCCAACTAAACTCCCTTTCATCCAACGCCAGCAGCAACAGCAACAGCGGCAACGGCAGCAACGCTGGTGGCAGTGGTTACCGCCACCACCACGCCGGCAACTTGCGTTACGAGAACGGCGGAGGCGGCAATGGGAACGGCATCAGCGGCGGGCATCATCAGCCTCAACGTCAATACAACAACGCCAGCAGCGGCAGCAACACCAGCAGCTACAACGGCAACAGCAACAGCAACTCCACAAAATCTGCTTATGTGCCGCGTGGCCATGCCAACGATGCTGGCCTAAATGTCCGTTCCACAACGAACAACTACCGCGACGACTACACCAACAGCAGCAGCAACAATTATCGGGACTACGAGGACTCGCAAAGGTTTAGCGGCGGGGGCGGAGGCGGCTCCGGCGGCGGCAGCGGCAGTCTAGAACGCAACTCTGCCGGTCGCTATCAGGCATCCGCGAACGAGCGCTATGATCGCGGCCTGAACAATCGAACGCCGCCCGTGCGCAATGGTTCGCAGCCAACCCAACAGCAGCAAGCTTCGGCCTCTTCAGCTTCGAACACTTCCCTAAGCAACACCAACAGCAGCAGCAGCTCACCCCAGGAAACGGCCGCTTCGCATCACCAACAGCAGCAGCAGGTGAAATCAGCAACCCCGCCACCGGCAGCCGGCCGATGGATACCACCAACATTGCGTCCGCAGCATGGACTGACTCAGAGCGAGAAGAATGATGCAGTTTTCCGGAGAGTTCGCGGCATTCTGAACAAACTGACGCCAGAGAAGTTCCAAGAGTTGGGCGATGAGTTGCTTAAGCTCAATTTGAATTCAATTGTAATACTCAAGGGCGTTATTCTGTTGATCTTCGAGAAGGCATTGGACGAGCCGAAGTACTCGTCTATGTACGCACAGCTGTGCAAGCGTTTGTCCGAGGAAGCGCCATCGTTTGACAAGGAACCAGACAATTCGTGTACATTTCTGCGCCTGCTGATTGCGGTGTGCCGGGATAAGTTCAACAATCGTTTGAAGCGCGACGAGAACGACAATCGACCGCCGCCCGAAAATGAGAGCGACGAGGAGGAGAGGCGACATTTGGCTAAACAGCGAATGCTCGGCAATGTCAAATTCATTGGTGAGCTCAATAAACTTGACATGCTATCGGAGAATGTTCTCCACCAATGTATTATGGAGCTATTGGAAAAGAAGAAGAAGCGTGCGTCTGGTGCGCAGGAAATGTGCGAGGACATGGAATGCCTGGCTCAACTGCTCAAGACTTGCGGCAAGAATCTGGATTCAGAACAGGTCAAAGAGCTGATGAACCAGTACTTCGAGAAACTGGAACGTCGCTCAAAATCAACTGAATATCCGCCCAGGATACGCTTCATGCTCAAAGATGTCATCGAGCTGCGTCTGAACAACTGGATACCCCGCAAGGTTGGCACCACCGAGGGCCCAGTACCGATCAAGCAGATCCGCTCCGACGATGACTCCATCATCCGGACTCCGTTTGTCAATCGCAACCGCGACATGCGCAACAACGATCGCGACGGCGACAGCTGGATGAGTCGCTTCCATTTGAATCTGCAGCCCGGCGGCTACAACGATGTCTTCAGCGGCCTCAGCGTCACCGGCGCCTCGCCCATTGTCTCTCCGTAAGTACAGGAAAACCCAGCTGCTCTTGGCTGCTCTTCAATTCTGTGTCCTTTTCAGATTCGCCACGAGCTCGAACAACCAGCGAGACAACCGGCAGTACGGCAATCGGGATCGAGACCGCAACGGCCAAGGCGGCAGCGGCGGCAACTACAACAACCGCTTCAATAAGCACGGCCAGAACAATGGCGGTGGCAGTGGCGGCGGCAATGGTGGCGGCAACGGCGGCTCGGGCAATCGGGATGACAACCGCGGACCCTCGCATCGCGGCGGCAACGACCGCAACGATTCGCTTTATGGGGGCAATCAGCTGCTGGGCAGCAAGGAGCTGGCACCGCGTTTCAAGCGCAATTTGATATCGACCAACCAGGATGCTGTCGAGAACTTGCAAATGCGTCCGGGTGCCAACTCCTTGCTCTTCCGAGCAGCTAACCAGAACCAGAAGTTCCCCACGACTCTGCCCATCTCGACGCCGCCCAGCAGCGGCCAAAGCCACAAGGATCCAGCGCAATTGTCCAACTCCCACTATCCCCTGTTGGGCACCCCGACTTCCCACTTGATGAACAATCCCGTGCGGCCCTCGTCCACCCCCTCGGCCGAGTATGACAACTCCAAGCATCACCAGATTGTCAGCGGCAGCGGCACCAACCTGCATCTCCAGGCCGGCGCTGAGAAGGGCCTGAAGGCCACTTCCTCGTCGCCGAACTTTGGCTCGTCCAGCGACAAGTCCGTGGCGGAGCAGGCGCTGAAGAAGAACGAAGCCAAGGACCAGGGCAATTCAAAGAACAGCTCTGTAGAGCGCCCATCCACACCGGCTGGATCGTCGGCCACTGCCAGCGTCAAGCAGGCCAAGAAGGACAAGGGCCCCAGCAAGGAGGAGTTGGCCAAGAAGGCAGCCGCCTACTTCAAGGAGAAGTTCTACTACGACGAAGAGCAAGACGAATCGATTGAGGAACCAGCCAAGGAAAAGGACACCGAAAACGAAGTCAAATCGGCTGAAGAGGAAACCACCAGCGAAATTGTCAAGGAAGAGGAGCAGGCAGCCGCCGCCGTTAACAGTCCGTTTGACAATCTGGTGAGCGGCTTCGTCGAGCTGAAGCTGCCCGAGAAATCACTGAAGGACGTGTGCATCAACCTGCTGATGGAGGTGCTGGACCGTGTGAACGATGTCTACTTGGAACGCATCGTGCGTTTCATGCAGACATTGCGCAAACAGTCCATCATCAAGCCGAACATCATCGTCGAGGTCTTCAAGCAGCTGGTCAACAAGATGAACGAGCGCGAGGCCCTCAATCCGCGCATCACCGCTCTGGTGGCCAACGTTTTGGCCAAGGCGGTGCTGGAGCCGCCGCTGATCAAACTCAACGACATTGCCAACTACACGGACAACGGCCAGCATTACCCTCTGTTCTTGCTGGTCCTGCAGCAGCTCCACAAGACCATCGGCAAGGAGGCCCTGGAGGAGAAGTTCAGCGCCAGCAAAGTGGAGCTCATGAACAGCCTGCCCGAGGCGGACCGCAGCAAGGAGCGCATGGCCGAAATACTCGATGACCGCAAGCTGGGCTTCCTCTATCCGCTGCTCAAGGTCCAGGCCGAGATGATGAAGCAGCTCCAAGGCGACCCCAATCCGACCAACTTCTACAAGTGGATCAAGGCCAATGTGGACAACAAGTACTACAAGGATCCCGGTTTCATCCAAGCCCTCATGACCGTCGTCGTCAAGTACATCACCAAGGAGACCACCCTACCGCCCAATGCCGACCCCAAGGAGCACCCGGAGAAGGCTCTTGTCCAGAAGGAGCAGGCCCTGCTCGAGACCTACAGCACGGTGCTCCAGACCTTCCTCGGGCAGAACGAACTCCAGCTGATGGCTCTCTATGCCTTGCAGCTGTTCTGCTACAACGAGAAGTTCCCCAAGGGTAAGCATGGAGTTTTTTCTTTATCCTTGAGACGACGTTTAAATACTCTTTTTGTGTTTTTAGGTATGTTGTGCCGGTGGTTCAAGTATCTGTATGATTCGGAGATCATCGAGGAGGAGGCCTTTGTGCTGTGGAAGGAAGAGATTTCCGAGAAATATCCCGGCAAGGGCTCCGCTTTGTTCCAAGTGAACGCCTGGCTGACTTGGCTGCAGGAGGCCGAGTCCGAGGACGACGAGGATTAAAACATCGTAACACTCACACACACATGCGCCCACACCCATATTTACATATATATTTATTCGCAAAAATCTTAACAAAAAATCGAAACAAAAAAAATTACAAAAAATGATAAAAATCCAAAAAAAAATATATATATACAAAGATCCATCAAGATGAAAGCTTGAAATTGCGGTTGCAAGTCTTAGTCAAATTTTAGTAAAAACACAAAGCAAAAGCAGAGAATTAAACCAGAAATAACCACACAACTAATAACGATCAAAATTCACAAAATATTCATGCAGAAACGAAAAGAGAATCAAACAAATCCGAACACAAATTTAATCAGCAGAAAATAAACTACAAATCGACGCGAATTTCCCTTACTCTAGTAATCCCAACAGGACGAAACTCCAGAGAATTAAACAATCACAAAATGTTGACATTATTCCAAAAAAAGAGCATACAAAAGTTAGGAAATTACAGAATATAAAACCATGTGAATTTCAGAGAGCAACCCGCACACACACACACACATGCATAAATATAATTAGTGAATTTCATTTGTATTTAGTTTAACGGAACTGAAATATTCGATTTTGTTTTTTCATTCATGGTCAGAGGAATTTGCCCAACCATCAAATACACTTTTTGTCTCTTGACACGTTTTTTTACAACTATTCGCACAGCTCTCGATAATATTAATTAAGTAGTTGAAATCAAAATGACAAGAAGAGCATTCATGAATCGGATGATCGACCGACCAGCAAGCAAGAAATTCCAATAGCTCGCCAATTAACCCAACTCCCCTGTCTCCTAACTCCGGAAATAATATATAGCAACCAAAATATGTAACTGTATTTTAACTCAAACAGAAACAAAACTTATACCACAAAATCGAAAAACAACGCCAACGGAAATTCATTCAAAGCCTTAATAAATCGAAAACAACACTGCTACTGGCGAAAATTCAAACGTTTTTTCTTATTTACCGAAACTTTGAAGATTTCAAACTCACGTAACGTAACCAACTTAACGTAGCGTTCGTAACGTTTCCGTTGCCGGCTGCTTGCGGAGCTGCCAACTTGCGTTTGTTTGTGTACTGCAGCCCTGGTGGTGAAATTAGTTAGCAATTTCCAACAGAAGCCGCTTAGGAAAACTAAAATAATGGATAATAAGGATATTCCGCCGGCCGAAGGTGTTAAAAGCACCCAGCCACCAGCATTCACATCCCATGCAGCCCTCCTGGACTGCGGCAACATGCAATTCCGGCTCCGCGTGCTCAAAATGGACGGCAGCACTTTCCTCTTCCTCAACCCCAAAGGCGCGGAGGTCCTGGAGGAACTGGCCCTGGCCATGCCTGGCCGGCAGCAAGCAGACAGGTCAATTGCCTCAACCATCCTGGGAGGCGCCGGCCAGACCGAGTCCTCCGTGCTGGCCGCCAAGCTGAGCAAGCGCTTCAACCGCCAATTCTTTGTCAGCAAGAACATCAATGCCGATCGCCTGCTGGCGTCGCTGTTCGAGAAAACCCTCGTCGATTATATACAAAATCATGTGGAGCACTTTGCCTGAACCGAGAATAAAGCCAAATTTAAACTCCCAGCAGCGTTTATTTTTGTGGTGTGCGCGCTCCGTGGTGGCTCACCGGCGGCGACCCCACGGACCTGCCGGAGGGCCACCAGCGCACGCGGTTCATTCAGCCGGCGCCCGCCAGTGGAAGCAAGAGTGCGCGCGCGTCTTCCCACAGTCTGGGTAATTAGAGTTTCCTGTTCTCCGCCAACGGACTCCAAGTTCTTGTAAGTTTGGCCAAGGGCCCGTGCGCAATCAACTGATAAGCGAGCACCTCTGTGGTGGTTTCCCGGCGACCTTAACAAGAAAGTCCGTGGGCGGTTCGTCGACCCTCCGAATTGTGATATTCGCCGGTGTAAATTGATAATTCCCTTGGGCCAGGCACGTGCGCCCGTTTCCTGTGATAAATTGCATCAGTCTCAAGTGGCCGAAAGATAAGTGCCATTGTCTGCGGCGATTAGGCGGCTCAGTCCTTCCAGAAAACTGCCTGCAATCGGCGGATCGAACGGACGTGACTCGATCGATGTGGTGACCATGACTCGGCAGCTATGCTGAATTGCCAAATTCGGGGATCTCTTATCATTTGAAAAACCTTTAACCTGACCGGCGGGGGCCTGATGAAAACCCGCGCCGTCATTTCAAGCATAGAAAACTGCCAGGTAATCGCCGATTGAACTTCAAGCACCTCGCATTCGATATTCAATGGCCTTTAGTTCCATTAATTCCCAGTCTAGACGAGATATGGTCTTCAATTGCTCAGCAGAAAATTGGAAGCCTCCATAAATCAGACGAAATGTTTGTGAAAGTTTGCAACCGCTTTTTAATTTATTTTCCTTTGCTATCAGACTGTCTGGCTGGAGACTATCGGGAATCGATAGCCCGATTAACCAGCGTTGCTGTCATGCAAGCGACGGCGGGGGACAGTGCGTGTGGACTTTGCACGTCTGGCATGGGAATGGCAGCAAAACAATTAGCCCACCAGCCGACCCATGGATCCCCGCCGGCTCCCCGGCCTTACCATATGTGGGCCAAAGTTCGTTTATATCAGCGGGGTTCCGCCCGTCTCGCCAAGATAATACAAGCGCCGCCCCCACCGCCCGCCCGCCGACCAGCGCCCGTGAGAGAGCAGAAAAAAACAGCAAGCAAATAAACAAAACCCCGGCGAGCAGGCCCAGAGCCGCCCCGCCGACTCAATGTCCTTCATGTGAGTGTTCGCCGCTGTTTTGAGGCGCATAATAAACGCCGCCCCCTCGCCCCACCACCTCAATCCTCCTCCGGCCCCAGCACACGCCGCGTGATAAGCTCCACAGTGAAAAGCGTACGCCGAACGTCGCAACCTCCCAGCTGCCGTGCCCGTTGCCCGGGCCCAGGGTGCGCGCGTTCTCCTTATCATCCCGATCGGTTCCAGTCAAGCCCCGGACGGACTTGCGCTCCGCCCCGATCCACATTCGCAATCCGGTTTGGATCAGTTTTCAAATTGTAATCATTTGTTTTGGGGTTTTTTTTATTTCGTTGAGATGGTTTTTTATTTTATTGCTCTATCGCTAATCAGAAGTCTATGCTGGCTGGCGCGATTGCTTGGTGACATCGTGAGAAGCGCGTTGGGGAATCTCAAGGAATTTTTTTTGAATGGAAAACTTCGCTAGTCGAATATTACTGAAGTCGCAATGGGAAACGTTTGATGGGAATGGAGAGTTTTTGTCTTGAAAGTTACAAAATTCTGAATGTTCTTTTAAAGAGAAATCTTTCCTTAACTCCAGACAATACTCCCGATCGTACGACGATAGAGAGAATTATAGGAAGAGTATACCAAGAAATCGGAAGAATTTGATATAGCAAAGATTAAAGAGACTTTCCGGGGTCTTCAATGAAATCCAAAAGCAGGCGATAGAGAGGATCTTGATATCTCATAGAATAATAAGAAATCGGAAAAATTCGATATAGCAAAGATTACAGAGACTTTCCGTGGTCTTTAAATGAAATCGAAGCGTAGCAATGGAGCCCTGGAGAATATATATATAAAATATAATCTGTAGGGCTTTATAACAGCGACCGACTGATCTGCTTGCACCTTTGGATTTCCCAGTAATTTGTAATCTCAGTTGGTTTCGTAAGCCGGCGCAATTAAATCGAAGGATAGAGATCGCTCTCTGCCTCCCGGGCTCTTTGAAGAGTTCGGTTTCTCCCATCCCTGGAGAACTGTCTATGAGAGACAGACAAAGAACCCGCTGAGATTTGCGCTGTTTAGAAAGCGAACCATCCCAGGGCGTTCGTTCCGATCAGATTGCCTTCTTATCGCCTCACAAAGTTCAAAACATGAACCAGAAAATCCGGATTTTTGTCATTGTGCCCGCGACCCGTAATTCCGATTATGCTACAGTCGCCCTATTCGAGTTATGTTCCGGCTGGGGGTCCTTTAACCGTGCTACTTTATTCCGGGAATGGAAAGACCAAAGTACAGTCACGTCGTCTTGGGCGATCGATTGCACCTGCTGCGATTTGGCGGTCATTACTATTTTGATATGAACTTGAACGTCTCGCCGGTTATCAATATTGATGTCATTTCCGACGCCATTCCGGGGGAGACAATTACCCCCACCCCCCAGCCGACCAGCAGCGTTGCCACTTCAGCGATAATTACCCCCACCGGCGTTGCCAGCCGACTTTGTTGTTAGTCTTCACTTCCTATCAGGTGGCCGGGCTTTATGGCCGCTCCGTTAATCACCCGGGGGGCGGGGGGAACTTGACCATGTCCACCGGTAACTGGTAAAACCATTCAAAGGTAAACACAGACGACTCAGCCGCCGAGATAACGAAACCGTCCGATCCTCGAGCAACAGTCATCGCGCCCGCAAAAAAGTTTCCGAGAAATTCCATCCCCGTGCAGATACGGAAGGCATGTGGCGGCCGATAAGCCCGCCGACGACGACAACGTCCATTTTATCAGACCCACGTAAGACCGCCCCCCGGGGGCAGCGGGTGGTTCGATGATAGCTTTTGGGCTCCAAGACGCGGGGGTCGGGCCAGGCAACTGATGCCTTTTGCATTGCCTTGTTTTGTGGGGGGTACGAAGTCTAACCGCGCCGATAGCGCTGCTGCCCCCCAAGAGCTTCTCGGGTATTCGTCTGGCGTCGGCGATCATTGGGCATACACATGGCCTGCCAACAGAGACCGAGGCGAGATGATAAGCTGGTTTCCCAGCCCCACCCGGGCCCCCTGCCGGCCGTCGTCAGGTTGGCACGGCAAACAGACGCCGCTCCACGCACGTAGAAGCCCATGGACTCCCACCGGGCGGTTGTGTGCTAGTTTTCCCGCATTAAAGGCGGGGGGTTCTATTTTGGCATATACTCGTAGTTGGGGGCGCCCCCGGGCCTGTCTGGGCCGCAGCGCTCAGCCTTCGGCTGATAAGCTGCCGCCGCCGTCGCTCTTATCGCCGACGGAACTTTCAATATTACACAAATGTCTGCAGGCGCACGGCTCATTCGTCTGCCAAGCGCAGTAGCCAGCAGGTCGCGAGAAACCACTACAGGGATTAATCATAGCCAAGCGCCAGTTCGCTCCATTTTGACAATGGAAACTCAACAGCCACAATCCGCATTCCATCCCAGCAGCAGCGCCAGCTCGCGTCTGGGATTCTACGCGCCGTATCACACGCCGCCGTATCTGGAGCCGGAGCCGGAGCCGTACGCCTGGGCCGACGATGCCAAGCAGCAACATCAGCAAATGCAGCACATCAGGTTCCCCACGCCGCCGATTACGCCACCGCCGCCGGTCAGCCAACGCACCCAGTCGGTCATCATGAAGGTCCACCACCAGAGCCCCAGCCCCAGCCCGCTGCCCTGCCCTGCTGAGCTGTACGCCCACGAGGAGCTCAAGTCCTGCCACAGCAGCAGCAGCGAGAGCGGCACGGCCAGCGATTTTATCTGCAATTGGTCCAAATGCGGCAGGTGAGTTAGGCAAACTTCAAATAAGCGAACCTTACTTACCTCCGCTTTGCAGGCTCTTCGACAGCCTGGAGTCCCTGGCCCAGCATGTGACGCAGCTGCATGCGATAGCCGCGCTGGGCGACGGGCTGTACTATTGCCGCTGGCTGGGCTGCCAGCGCAGCGAGCGCGGGTTCAATGCCCGCTACAAGATGCTGGTCCATGTGCGGACCCACACGAAGGAGAAGCCGCACCGCTGCCACTTGTGCGAGAAGTCCTTCTCGCGGGCCGAGAACCTCAAGATCCACATACGATCGCACTCCGGGGAGAAGCCCTACAAGTGCACCTTCGAGGGCTGCCTGAAGGCCTATTCGAATTCCTCGGATCGCTTCAAGCACACGCGCACCCACTCCACGGAGAAGCCGTACATCTGCAAGGTGGCCGGCTGCCAGAAGCGCTATACGGATCCCTCGTCGCTCAGGAAGCACGTGAAGACCTTCAAGCACAGCCTCCAAATGATGGGCGGCCAGGCGGGCGGCTATGCGGACGGCTACTTTGTGGAGGATGAGGCGGCCGCGGACTACATGCTGAAGGCTCAGGAGGAGGACTACAATCCCGGGTACTGGGGAACCTCCTCCCAGGGCGAGTTTGAAATGGAGCTGGAAACGCCGCTGGATCTGCGCATCAATCGGAGTTAGCCGAGCGCCACCTCCGTCGTCCTCGCTCTCTCTCTCTAGTCTGCAAGTCATCTAGTCCTGACCACTACCAACTAATTTAGTCACTAAGCTTCCAACAAAGACTGCGTTATTTGTAACATGAAAACTGGCAATTGCTTCGGGTTAGTCACCTTTTCCTCTGCGGCGAACTTTACGCCGTCATCGTCGATCGCCATGGGCTGGCCGTTCAAAGTCCGCCGGCCGTCGTCCAGCTGCTCCAGCAGAATCTTCTGGTCGACTTTCACTTGGCTGTAAGGGTAAAGTTCAGCGCCAGGTCGCGCGGACGTAAAACTGTCGTCGACTGTGAAAATGCAGGAGCCCGCAGCCGGGCCAGCCACTGGTTGTAGTAGCGGTGCTTGCGGATGAGCCGCTCCTGGGCGTCCAGCCAATAAAACCCGCACAACGAATCGACTGCCAGGAGGGCGATTTTGTTGTTCTCCAGCAGCAGCAAGTCCACCATTTCCAGGCACAACTCTAGCTCTGGGGGAGTTTAGCATTTAAGGAGCTTACCCGAGTCCAGGCAGTTGTCGGCAATCGTGGGCAAGTCCACATGAGCGGCTGCCTGGTCTTTGGCTGATTGTAGGGTGTGAAGCAGTCGCTTTTCCAGCAGATGCACGTCGAATTTGTGGCCCAAATCTAGGAAGATCACGTCGCAGTTCTTGCCAGATGGGTCGGTGGAAGGCAACGCGCCACCACCTGTAGCAACATCACGCTCTTGCCGGAATTTAATGGACCGGAGATTTCCACCAGCTGCTCCGGCTCAGGGCCATTCGGCAGGATTTGCAGGTCCAATTGGCCGATACGCGGTCGTTTGTGGCCAGTTTCCGGCTTGGACCATCTGGGCCGCTTGAACACAGCGGATTTAATCGAATGCAAGAGGTATCAATTTTATTTTTTGAGATATTTTTGAAAAATTCTGCGGCCAAGGCGGACCAAAGCCGATAACACAGTCGCTAATTATCGAATGGCCGAATCTATCAGCTGTGTTTTATCAATTTCGTTCTGCACTCCTGGTTTCCGCCAATTCTTTTATGTTTCAGTTCTGCAATCATACTTACAAATTTTTAACGATTAAAATAGCCTTAAAGTAGCTTCATGCCATTGCTAACTGGCTTTGTTTATGATTAGAACTTGAACAGTGGTGAAATTTGAATTTTAAGTTATCGATGTTGAGGACAGATAAGTTGACAGGGCGCGCCCAAGTTGGCAGTTTTATTTAATTTTCTTTTTCGGCAAATACCTTAGCTTAAGTTGCCTTATGACGATCCTCTCACGTCGCAATATTAATTCCTCCTAACTGCTTAATGCGTCTGCTGCGAAAGGCAGCAGCTCAGGGTGCAGTTACCTTTTTTTGGCGATTACATGACTGCTGGTGAAATTCCTGCAAATCTTTTAAATTTGGACAAACCAAAAAACGTTGAGAGATCAAAAAAATTATAAAAGCAACGCAGATCAATTGAGAAACTCGGGAAGGGGATTGGGCGGGACAGTGAGGGATTTAAAATTGATTGCCGTATCTACACGAATTTTTATTTGTTTAAATTATTTAAATTAGTAATTTTAGGTTTGAAACACAATTTGTCATATTGGAATGTTAGTTGATCTAGTTTTTCTTTTGCCTTACCACTCGATTTTTACAAACAACAAGAACAAACAAAATTAAAAAAACTATCTCACAATTTTAAATAATACTAAAAACCACTTTAAAAGCTTTTTCTTTTTCTTTTTTTACTTGGAACCCTTAAATAAAGGTACAAAAATACATTGTATTTTCCTGCACTCGATATATGTAATACATAATAAGGAAACTAAACACCTGATGGGTGTACATGCTGTGTGTGAGGAAAGAGCAAAGACAAACAGCGCAAAGTCCTATCGCCTGCAGTCTTACAAGTATGTATGGATCGATCCGATCAATACTCAATAAATAAAAACGCCTCGTAGGCCAATTAACACTCTAAGCCCTGAAGAATCGTACAACCCTAACAATGTATTGTCGGCATATGGGGCACTCGTTCAGAACCTTGCCGCAGTTCGTGCAGGTGGCCATGTGGCCGCACTCCAGAAACACGCACTCAATCGGGGCGTCCATGCAAATCTTACAAAGCTCGTCGGTGGCCAGCTTCTCCACGGCTGGAAGATCAACGGTTGAACAAACAGAAAGGAAATTCCGAATTCATTGCTTACCCGGCGCCGATCGCATGTGCGTCCACAGCCGTTCGACGCGGTCCAGCAGCTCCTGCTTCTCGCAGCAGCCCTTGTAGTCCACTCGGTGCAGCGTGAGGACCTCCTTCAGCTGCTTCACCGTCAGGTTCTCCAATTCTTTCCTGTTTTAAACAAACTTTGAGGCATGAAGCAGCAATGAAAGTCAACTACTCACAAGTCCTCGAAGTCCTCGAGGTTGACGAAGCGCGAGTCGAAACAAGCCCCCGGCTCGAAGCCTGGCGGCGCAGCGTACACATGGATGCCCTCGTCATCGTCCCACTGCGTGTCGTCCTGGGTGTGGGTGGGCGAGAACTCGATGGTGGGGGTGACGGGCATGCCAGAGCCGCTGGGAAAACAAGCCGCTGCCCCGAAGCCTGGGAGCCTGCCGGCGCCACTGCCGCTGGGGAAACCAAGCAGCCGGGTGAGCTCGTCACTCACCGGCGACAGCGCAGTGCTGTCGGCATCCGAGCAGTCCATGGATTTCGTGCGCTGCTCGAGGTAGGCCAGGAACTCCTGCAGCTCCCGCTTGATGTCCTCCTCCGACATCTGCGAGCTCTCCAGGTGGCGGCGCATCTTCTCCACATGCCGGCGGATGTTGGTCTTGTTTTTCCCACAGCGCTGGCAGCTGCGGCTGGCCGGCGGCTCCGCCTGGGCGCCGGCCTCCTCGCGCAATGTGCCCAGCCCCAGGCCGGACCCAGCGGCCACCGGGGACTCGTCGTCGCTGGAATGGTGGCGGCGGTTCAGGTAGCCCTCCGATCGCCGCCGGATGACCTTTTTTGTGCGCGGCGGTGGAGCTAAAGGATGGCCAAGGGGCTCGGACTGCGTGGGCAGCGAGTGCTGCTCGATGGTGAGAGTCTCGGTAGAAACGCGTTCGCCAGCGCGCGGCGAGCAGCTCTGCAGGGTCACCTCCAGGATCTCCTCGTTGGCACTCATGGTTGGAGTGTTGGGATGGCCGTCGATGGCCACTGCGGCGGTTAGTTCGTTGCGGCCCACCTCCAGCATTTGCCACTGGTCGAGGTTGCTGCTGTTGGTGTCGGTGGCCGCTTTGCTCTCGTCGGAGATGCCGCCCATGGGGCCGAGCTCCTCGAAGCTCGACTGCGAGGAGATGTCGGCCCCGCAGGCGTCCACCTTCGAGCTCAGCGAGCCCTGCTTCGAGTAGCCCGGGCTGGTGCTGGTGGTCGTGGTTGTGGTGGCTGTTGAGGGGCCCAAACCCACCGAGTTGGGCTCTGTGGGGGCTTTGGCATGGCCGGCGCTGTGGTCGGCCTTGAGCGACATGCGCTCGCTGAATGTGGCCATGATTTCGTCGTCGGAACACTCACAGTCCGATTTGTACTCCTCGTTGTCCTGACTGCCCTGGGCGGCTGCCTGCGGGTTGTCTGGGGTGGTGGAATCGGCCGTGCGGTGCCTGGGCGAAGTGGAAGTGTTTGGCGTGGCCGCTGCACTCGATGTGGAGGGGCTCTGGCTGCTGTTGCTGGCATCGCTCACATGGACATGGACCCTTTCAGCCGTGGGCGTGTGGACCCTGGTCGATGTGGGGGCCTGGCTGTTGCGGGAACTGGCATACGTGGGCATTTCCCGCACGCGGGGCTGCTCGAAAATATGCGACGGCCCGCTGTCGCCGGAGGCATGACGGCTGTTGTTGGCGCTGCTTTCGTGGCCCGTCTTGGTAGATGGTTTCGCGTCGAAGGAGGCGAAGGAATCACTTATGTTATCGCTTAGGTTGGTGAAAAAGTTTTGGCACGTTTGCTTAAGGCTGTCAATGGGGTTGGCTTGTCCGCGTCCAGAGCTGTTGGCCCCACTGCTGGGCCGGCGGTCGCGGTCCACCTGGGCCACATGGGTCATCACCAAGCCCACCAACTCTTCTTTCTCTGCAACGCCAAACTCCCAAAGTCATTTAAGTCAAGGGAAAACTAGCCGAACAACACTTACCCAGGCAGCCTTCTGTGGAAATATGCTTCGATTGCAAGTAGAAGATTAAGTCCTTGGGCTTTAATTTGAGAAGGTCGGCGCGTAGCAGCGGCCTCTTCGCAAATATTGCACATCGCTGGCAGCGCCTGGCCGTCAGGCAGTTGTTGCAATAGTAACGTCTGTTGAATAAACACGGCGGGGAATGTGAAAATAAAACCAATTGGAATGTGGGGTGGGCGCAGCTTACCTGCAGTCGAAGCAACTGCGTTTGCGGCGAAACACAGTGAATTCGACCGAGCAGCTTTCGCAGGGCATTGTTGTGTGTTGTGTGTTGGGTGCTGTGTGCGGTGCGCCTGCCTGCTCGACGACCCTTTCTCCTTTGTCCTGCCTCCCTGCGCGTATCCTTGCCCTTCTTGGCTATACAGCTCTTGGCATTCTTTGTGTCAATGTCAAGCCGTGAATCACTTGATTTCCGTGCACTACAGGATGACTGGCGGAAATATGGTTGTTTAGTTGATATGATAACCTCAGTTCGACTTTGGAACACTTACTCATGGGCTTAAACGCTGCATTTTTTTGCAATTTCCACAATTTTTGGTTAGGGATGGCAAAACAATATCGATAAATCGATTTATTCTAAAACTTTGTGTCTCTATTATCGGCGTTATTCTTATCGGTCGATTGTATCAATATCAATA
Source organism: Lissocephala sabroskyi (assembly GCA_037075105.1). Classification (NCBI taxonomy): domain Eukaryota; kingdom Metazoa; phylum Arthropoda; class Insecta; order Diptera; family Drosophilidae; genus Lissocephala; species Lissocephala sabroskyi. The sequence continues at coordinate 16,447 of JBAMCP010001723.1, forward strand.
TTTAAATATAATTTAATGTGAGTGCCAGGGAATTTCTTACATACTTGTATTTAATGCAAAACAACGGCACTAAGTCCATAGTAAAATTCAAATCTGTTGAAACGTTGCAGGATGCGAGATATACTGAGTTTCCGTGCTTTCTTCTGCTGTTTAAATTGTATGATATATAAATCACATTTTCTACAGTTTCACGCTGCAAGTTTAAACAATTCGAATGGGAATATATAAATAAACTAAAACTCTTAACAAATTGCTTGCAATATTCGATAGTTGGGAAAGCCGATAACTTTGTTGGATAGCGAAGCTGGATGCTACGAGACTCTGTGCCGCTTCATTCCGAGGGCGCCAAATTGGTTGGTTTTGAAACAGAAGAAGAATATAAAAGTAGACGGGATGCACGGTCGATTTATTATTTATATTTATTCAATTCACATCCACTAGGTAAGTGCCATAAAATTTTGCAATGTACTTTTAAATAATACATAAGTTGTTTAAACTTCTAATTAATTTACGCTTCTGAATATACATACTTGAAAAGATAATTTCTTAAGTCGGTTTTATACACAAGTCGTTTCGTATGATTGAGCTTTCAGAAATTCTTGTTGATAAGTCTTTTTGTAATTAATTTAAATCAAATGCGTCCGTTGCTCAAGCTACTCGCAAAATATTTACCACTTTATAATTACTACCTAAAATGATCAGATTGGTGTGAGTGTTCGTGTGTGTGTGCTAATGCCCGAAGTATCGCAATGAATCCTTTAAGCAGCGCCAGCACCGCAAATTTCGACGACTCCCGGAGCCACCACCACCGCGGGCGGCACGGAAGCGCTCACGAGTCATGAAGATATATAGAAAATATGTGTATAGTATGCGTGGTTATGCTAGGAGAACGGCAACTAAGCGAATGAATATCGAATTTGAAATGTACAAATGTTATTTCTATGGGCGAGTTGAACGTCTCTACGTTTCCTTAGACCTTCCAAGCTGCTACGCCTGAAGCTGAGTTGACTACACGTCCGCCCCGAAATGCTGCACCGGCGCAACAGACGCACTCACTTAATACTATGACATATGGCGGGTCACGCCCGAATCGGCCTTGACATGGTTCTGCAATGGATCATCATTGTTGTTGTCGTCGTCATGGACTGACTCAGTGCCGGTGGCTAACATTGTGAAGGCTGATGAAGGTGAGATGGTCTCCGATGCGGCGGCTGCTGCGGCTGCTGTTGTTGTTGTGGCAAGTTGTTCCTGGGCACGGGTTTTCTCGAAGTCGACAAAATCGTCGAAGAGACTCGGCCACGCCTCGGTATCATCGTAATTACTTATATCACATTGTTCTGTAAAGTTGAGGTACATGTTCCATGTATCCTTCGGTATGCGGCGTATGTTCGGATGCTTTTCGAGAAAGTTTATCCAGTTGGAAAAGAGATCAGGTGTTTGTACAGTGAACACAAGTTTCCACAGATCGATGGCCATGTCTAGCGACAGCACGCGCTGGTCCGGCTCCAGGCCAAAGCTGCAAATGAATGTAATATAAATCGAGGCTTCTATGTCTGCCAGCCTGACTCACCGGAAAGTAAACCGATAGAGCTGCTTGAACATTTCAGCGTCGACTTTCAGCATTTCAATAGTCTGCTCCAACCGTAGGCGTATTGTGGCAATTGAATCGGCCCGCATCTTGTGCAGGCCGTCGAAGAACTCCGTCTTGGTGAATCGGCACATTTGCGAGGCGTCCAGGCACCAGGCCAGCACCAGAATGGCGAACTCGTCTGGCTGGTAGTTCAGATCATTGCACAAGCGCTCGATTCCATCAGCGAGAATCATGTCTTCGTCATCCGGATCTTTGTACATTTCAAACAGTTTGTTCAGCGTTTGATGTGACACCTCCATCGATTCCTTGACTGCTGCACGAAAGAGAGAAACAAATTCAATTACCAAAGCCGGCAGGGGGTCGGTCGGCCGCACTCACCCGTCGCTATGATATCACTCATGATCGGTGCACTTCCTAAAGACTTAAAGCTACTTCGCTTAGTATCACAATTGGTTTTTTCGGGTTTCTGTGTAGAGAGCAATTCATCTGTTTCTGCACGCAAATCATGAATTTCAAAATTAGTTTAGCAATTGACAGACACAAACACACACACACACATGCAGGGGGGGTCTGCATGCATACGCAGGCATTGTCGTTTTTGGGACAAGGAGTGTTAAT
>JBAMCP010001724.1:0-18652 GCA_037075105.1 Lissocephala sabroskyi
CTCATGTCCTTCGTCCGTAATCGCCAATAATCGATTCCCACAAAATGGCTGCAGTTAGGCGAAATCTGATAGTTGATAACTGTAGTTAACCTTTAGACCTTTCCAAAACATATTTGACCTTTGACCTCGCTCGCTTGGTTTTCGAGATATAACCATTTGAAATTTTGGCAAACTTTGGGGGTCGGAATTGGGGTTTTTTTCAAAAGCGAATATCTCGAGAACCGCTGGTCCGATTTTAAAACGGATGGTCTCTATAGGTCCTGCTCAGCGTTATTCTTCATATGAGATCCTTTGCGCATGCGTAGCTCATGTCCTTCGTCCGTAATCGCCAATAATCGATTCCCACAAAATGGCTGCAGTTAGGCGAAATCTGATAGTTGATTACTGTAGTTAACCTTTAGACCTTTCCATAACATATTTGACCTTTGACCTCGCTCGCTTGGTTTTCGAGATATAGGCATTTGAAATTTTGGCAAACTTTGGGGGTCGGAATTGAGGTTTTTTTCAAAAGCGAATATCTCGAGAACCGCTGGTCCGATTTTGAAACGGATGGTCTCTATAGGTGCTGCTCAGCGTTATTCTTCATATGAGATCCTTTGCGAGGTCCTAGCTCATGTCCTTCGTCCGTAATCACCAATAATCGATTCCCACAAAATGGCTGCAGTTAGGCGAAATCTGATAGTTGATAACTGTAGTTAACCTCGTGACCTTTCCAAAACATATTTGACCTTTGATCTCGCTTGCGTAGTTTTCGAGATATAACCATTTGAAATTTTGGCAAACTTTGGGGGTCGAAATTGGGGTTTTTTTCAAAAGCGAATATCTCGAGAACCGCTGGTCCGATTTTGAAACGGATGGTCTCTATAGGTCCTGCTCAGCGTTATTCTTCATATGAAGTCCTTTGCGCGGCCCTAGCTCATGTCGTTCGTCCGTAATCGCCAATAATCGATTCCCACAAAATGGCTGCAGTTAGGCTAATTCTTGTAGTTGATTAATGTAGCTAACCTTTTCACCTTTCCAAAACATATTTGACCTTTGATCTCGCTTGCTTAGTTTTCGAGATATAGACATTTGAAATTTTGGTAAATTTTGGCGGTCGGCTTACTCAGGGCTGGAGAGAAATCGCGCCGCCCCAAAAGTATGCAATGGTTTTTTGGCGCATGGTAAATTTCGCGGGTCGAGGGCTGCACAGAAACCAAGCAGCCCCAAAAGTATGCAACGAGTCTTAGCGGCTCGACGGGCCGAGCGAAGGCTTTTCCGATCGCCAGAGCGACGCCTGGCAGAGCTCGTGGACTGGCGAGGGGGGGGAAGGGGGGGCCGACAGACACCTGCAATGTTGTTGTTGTTGCGCGAGCGGGTAACGGTGCTCGGGAATGCATTAAGTCGGTTTGTTTTGCCAACACAAACAACGGAATTTGCCGGGGGCCAATGGGGCGAATTTTTATTTCTATTTTTGCTGGCTGTTTTTTTTTTCTGCTGTTTGCTTTTCTCGCTGGCGTGGCCAACAGGGCGGGGGGAATTTCGGCGACTTCTTTGAATTCTTCTTCTTCTCGCCTTGCACCGCGCGCTGTCTTGAAATTTTTTATAAAAATATATTTAAGGATCCTGATTTGTGTATTTAGATAATGTTGGAAAAGTGGCCGGACTCCCTGGGCTCATCGTCCTCAACGGGCGGCTCCTGCGGCGGCGGCTCCTGCTGGACGGGCGGATTCGGCATTTCGATGAAGTCGCCAATCAGGTTGTCCGGGTTGTCCTCCACCATCAGCACGATGTCTTCGGGCAGTCCGGGCATGGCGCCCAAGTTCTCGTCCTCGATTGGCACATTCGGTGCTCCGCCGCATCTGACCATGTGGGTGTACTGGGGCGGCAGTGGGATGTCCATTGTAAAATATGAAAAAAATTCCTTTTTTTTTTTTTAAAGTGTGGAGATGTTTACAGTTTGAAACTAAAACGAACACTGAGAAAATTCGGTTGGGGAATATCGAAGACACAAGATTTCAAGGCCTACTTGGGGGGGTTCGGGGGAGTGGAGACAGCTGGCAACTCTGGCCGGGCCTATCATAAATCATTAAGGGGGGCAACTCTGAAACCTCCTGCGTTCATTGTATTTCAATTCGAGCTTTAATTTCCACCCCCTCCCTGCCCAACTGCCCAACTGTTCCACTGTCCTCGTTATTGTGGTCTTTGCGGCCCCTGCCCCGCCCATTGTTTGGCAAAAGGATTTCATTTTCATTTTCGTTTGCGTTTCCATTGAAAGCCGCTTGTTGCTTTCCAAAATAAAAGTCATGCCCCCCACCCCCACCCCCCGGCCGACGCTCCATTGGCGATAGAAATGCTAAATGATTCTTTGTGCGGCAGCTGCTGCCACTCCCACCCACCGCCCAGGACAGGCGGGACAGTCGGGCAGTTGGGCAGTCGGGCAGTCGAGCAGTCGGACAGTTCCAGTGAAAATTCTTCCGTTTCAACAAAAGTTCGTTTCGATCTTCGATTGAAAAGTCTAAAGAGCTTGGAATTGGAGATAATGGATTAAAGATTATCTCCTTAAAGGATTCCACAGGATTTCTTTATCCTCAAGAAGCTTCAATGTGAATCTCACCATGTTTTTTCTCTTCTTTGAGGCAGGACACTCCCACATTACAGCCAACGCCTGTGAAGGCGGAGCAGTTTGAGATCAGCAAGGACTTTGACTGCCAGGCCGAAAAAATTCAGCAGCCGACAGTGAAAAGGATTCCAAAGGAGCATTGAATATGCAAGTTTATTTTCCTGGCTTGGCTGCAACAAATCGTCGAGAGAATTATAGTCTGTCAAGTTTTTATTACACACACACACACTTCCGGCTTGGCGAGAAGCACACACAAACCGAAGGGCAGACGGGCAGACGAGCAAACAGGCCAACTTTCTTTACTGCGTAAACAAACCCAGCCAGCCACCCTAACGGGATATGAAGGGCTGCCGCCATCTTGGGCGCTGGCATGCGTGTGTGTGTGTGTGGTGTGTGTGTGTGTTTACCCTGACCCGCCGCAGCGTAAACAACAAGAACAACAATGCGGACCGGAAGTGTGGCATATTTTCCGCTTAAAATGCCACAATGTGTTGACTTCAGCCAGCAGCAAGCAGCAAACAGCAGCAACACTCCAACAACAACAGCAGCAACAACGGCGACAATGACAACGACAATTGCGCGCAGCAAGAAGCAACAATTTATTTATTTTTATTATATTTCTTTTCGCCCGGCGGTTTATTGTTGCTGCTGTTCAGTTGCTGTTGCTGCTGCTGTCGCTGTTGTTGCTTATTAAGCATCGCTGGCGCTGCGATAAAAGTCATGTGAACATTTGCACACCTTCCATAAGCCGTTATTTTTACGCTCCCCCGGCCGGGCGGGCGCAGAATTAAATAAATAAGAAAATGCCAAAAATTTATTTTTATTTGATTGCAGCCAACGACCCGCGCTGCTTTAAAGTCCTTCGAGTAAATTTCCCCGAGTCCAATTAAAATTAATGCGCTGTAAAGGCGAAAGAATCGGGAGGAGAAACCCCAGCCGAGGGTAGGGTAAGTTTTTGTCTTAGAAATTCCCCTTTACCCCAAGCAGCCTTGGCTTATCTTTTGGTTCGTCCTTCCCGGCTTTTAATTCCTTATAAGTTGCTTTAAAAATCTTAACCACTTCAAGTTTGCCTAAAAAGCCAACAGGGTAAGGGGAAAGGGTATAAAATTTAGCTTAAATTCTCCCTTACCCTCTCCACATTTCTGGTTGCTCACAAAATTCTGTGCTTTTGTTTAATTTTCTTGCATCTTAAGGATGTCGATTGTGCTGAGGGTAAGGGGTAATTTTACCCCCGCTATACATAATTCGGCTACTTAAAATGCCGCGCAGCAGGTGAGCTTGGCCTTTGTGACCCACAAATTCGACCTTCAATCAATTCGATTCGTCGCTAATTAGTCGCATTAAATGGGCGGCAAAGCCACCCAGCCAAATGTGCAAGACGGACGGAATATCCTGTTCGGATCCAAGCTCAATTGCCTTTTCGGAAGGCACTTAAATTCCCTGTCGCCTGCGCTTAGAGCCGATTTAAAATTGCCCACACACCGGCCGGGGTATTGGGTATGCTAAACGGACGCGCGTTGCCAGGATGCCTCTAATTATCGCCATAAATAATGCACCCCCTGGGTAGCCTGGAATCGAGTGCTGTCCTTGCCCGTCTTTTCTCGCTCTTACACTGCAACGAATGCTTTCTATGCTTTTTACCCTCTCAGGTGGAAAGGGGTAACTTATGGGAGTCCTTTGATTGAAGAAAGGCCAGCGACTTGCCAACTTTTGATAGCCTCAGAAGTTAAGGAATCGATTTGATAGATAGATTTGATGTTTTTGTGCTGCCAATTAGAGTCTCAGTGTCTGAGGGGGCGGGGAAAATCCGTGGGCAGGTTGCTGATTTCGCTGAGTGTTGGAGCCGCTGGAGCGCGGTTTCAACGTTGTTTTCCTTGCACTAATTAGGCTTAAATTGCGGTCTTAATTATTGCAATGCGACTGCCTGGCATTCCCACGCCTCCGGTTCGTGCGGGGCCGGCAGTTAAGCGGCTTGTTTTTTGCACTTTGTGGCCAGTTGAATGTCAGGCTTTGCAGTTGGCGATGTTGCGCTTTCAACGCCCACAACACGGCAGCCCGGCCAGGATGCGCCGCCTTGGCTGCCTTTTAATATTCACTTGGTCTCTTGAGCTGAATAACAAGGACGAATTCCCGGTATTCAAGCAACAGCAACTCGATGATGGAAACCCACCAACACATTCTGAGTGCCGACGAAGGGGCGATTCGGGCGAAAGGAGGCTTTCTGGGAAATTTTAATAAATATTTTCAGCTCTGATTACGTCCCAATTACAGGCTCTACAGAGGAATACCCGGGAAATTGAATGTCCCCCTGGGAAGCTCTCGGTTCAGTGGAAAAAAAAGGATTTGTTTGGATTTCCCACTATTCAAAGTGGTTGAAAAACAAGAGCATTTCTTTTATTTATCCTTCAATTCTTTGAAGCCGACTCTCAATCAAAGTTCGTTTAATGCTAAGCAAGACACAAAGACCACTCTGAGGACGACCGGGGGTGGTCAGATGAACAGACGGGCAGATAAATCAGATGGTCAGACAGACAGGCAGATGGAGAGATTCCGAGATCAACAGAATTTAATTAATAGGAGAATTAGGCAGATAACTGATCAGATCAGCAGTGATTAGATGGTCAGATAGACAGATGGACAGACAGTGAGATCAACAGTGGGAGAATTAGGCAGACGGATGGACAGTTTGGCAGTCAAGCAATCTGTGAAGGTAAATTAGAAGAACTGAACGACAGAGCGACAGGCTGGGAGATAGGTGGATAGATGAACAGACGGACAAAAAGGAACTGGTCTAAGAGACAGACGGACAGACAGAGAGACAAATGGGGATATAGTGGGACCAACAGACAGTCGGATAGTTGCACAGTTAAACAGTCAGTGGGAGTGAACCGAACAGACTGAGAGATAGACGGACAGATGGACAGTCAGGCGTACAAACAGATGGAGAGAAAGGAATGGGACTTCCGAGACAGAAGAACAAATGGACTAAGGGACAGATGGACAGATAGATGGAGGGATAGTAGGGCAGACAGACAGACGCACAGAAGTGCAGTTAAGCAATCGGTGGAAGTAAATCAGACAGACTGGGAGTTAGACGGACCGATGGACAGTCAGGCAGACAAACAGCCAGACAGTCGAAAAGAAGGACAGACAGTTGGGCAGTTGGACAGATGAACTCTTGCCCCAGGTTTGTATGACTTATTCTCCTGTCCGCTGATCGCCTGCGGCTGTCCTCGTTTCTCGTTCGTCCTTGACACAACGATCAGCGAAGCCCCCCGACAAAGCAGCTCGTCCAACTTTTCTCCGTCTTCTCAGGCCGATCCTGCCTCCTGGCTTTATTCACGGACGCTCCGAGAAATTCTTTCAAAGGCTGCTGCAAGGCGAAAGGCATTGTTTTTCTATTAGGTTTGGTTGGCGCAACGCAGAGCGGTGAGCCATAAAAGGATCCCAAAATGAAATTAAGTTTTGTGCGGAAAGGACAGCCGGCAAGGAGCCACAGACACGTTCCCACTTCCTGCTCGCGCGGCCCGCTCCCTGCGGGGCCGAGCGGGTCTAATTGTATTGGGGGTCCTTCGGGTAATTGGGTTTCCGCGGCCCTCCTTCGCGTCCTGGCGATGCGTCGGCGCAACTCCAAGTTCCCTTGCATTGAATTATGCAAATAATTTAAAAAATAATTGAAAATTTAAACATTCCAGGCGGCTCGTCGGCCAACCGTCCAACCTGTCGGCCATAATCAATGTTGATTCCACAATAAACATGCCCCGGGCGGGGGCGGGGGAAGGGGTAATTGAGGATGTGTGGGCGGCAGGAGGCTTGTAATTTCATCCATTTATAATTCGCATGCCGAATGACGCAAATGAATTAATTTTTATTGCTCATCGGTCAAAGCGGGTTTGGCCAATTTGCCGTGCGCTCTCCACTGGAAAATTGAGCTTTTTGCATTTGTCTTTTTTTGGAATTTGTCCTTGAAACGCAATCCTTCCACACCGGCAATATTAGTCCTGTTGGAATTATAGTTCCCCGCCAACCGAGGGCTGGCTGAAATTCCAATAAAGGCATCTACAATTTCCTGGAAGCCTGTGCACCCAGGAACCTTTCACCGGCAATCCTAGTCCTGTTGAAATTATAATGCCTGTTCTGTTCCCCATGACCGCCTCAGCTGAAGGAAGAGAACCCGAAAAATAAGTTAAGGCATCTAGAAGTCCCTGAAAACCTGCAAACCTCGGAGTCTTCCACCGGCAAAGTTAGTCCATATTATCCTTACTTTCTGTCTAACCACCTGAGGGCTGGGAGGGATCCATTTCAGTTGTTACAATTCCGTGGAAGCCTGGAGATCCTGGAACCTTCCACTGGCAATCCTAGTCCTGGTGGAATTATAGTGCCTGTCGCTTTCTTCACGACCACCTCAGCTCAGGAGAGAGAACCTTAGAAAGGAATAAAGCTTCTTGAAGTCTCTGAAATCCTGTAGACCCGAGAATCTTTCACTCAACTTTAGGAAGAGAACCTTAAAAAGGAATAAAGCTTTTACAATTCCCAGGATGTCTGCAGACCTTCATTGGTAAGGAAATTTAAGTCCCCATTTCAGTTGGTTTTTGGCTGCGTATTTCTGTCAAAAAAGGACCACCAACGACCGTGAGAAATGACTGAAAGGTAAGCGTATCCCGAAAGTCCCTCTCGCTTTCTGCGTGTCGCTTTATTAAATTGGAATAAACAGACGTGATGTTGACAGTTTCTGAATTTGGGTGGCAATTAGAAAGAATAATTCACAAATAAAAATTGCCTATCGATGGCATTTCAGAATGCAAATGATGCTGACAGGACGGCGAGCAATGCCAATGCCAGCCGCATATCCTTTTCGCGAATTGTTCGCATTAATGAACGCAAATGTCCTTCCCGGCGTGCGTGTGTCTGCCTTAATTTACCCAATAAAATAATGAAATTTATGCCCAGCCCAACGAATCGAATTCCACTCCCCCCGCCCCACCACAGGTCCTCCAGCTTCACCCCCTTAAGGAGTCGTGCGCACCACCTTCTTGACCTTCTTCACCGACGAAGTCTCGTCCGTCTGAGGCTTCGACAGCATCGACTTGGTCTCCTGCGTGGGCGGCTTGATCTCCTGAGTGGGCGGCTTGGTCTCCTGAGTGGGCGGCTTGGCCTCCTGCGACCCACTGACCGCCAATCCCTGCTGGCTGCTGCCGGCATTGAAGCTCGGATTGATGCTCGACGAGCTGATCCACTGCATCGTGCGGCAAGTGCGGTCCAGCTTCTTGTCGACGATGCGGTACTGCAGGAAGATCAGGTGCAGCGTCTTGAGGCAGAGCCGCCGCGAGTACTTCGTCTCGTACCAGACGCGCTCCTTGGTGCGGATGTAGTCATTCCGCAGGACCAAGCGCCGCTTGCAGATCCTGGCGCACATCTTGAGCCCCTCGAGGCGGTCGGCGAGTATGGAGAAGTCAAGCTTGAGCTTCTTCACGTGCTTGTAGCGCTGCTTGCAGCGGACGAACTCCTGCTCCATGGTGGTCATGTTGGCCTTGACCGCGCGGCATTGGCGCATCACCCGGAAGATCTTGATCTTCTGGCGGCAGTTGTGGCGGTTGATGCAGTGGAGCTCGTTGTTGGCCAGGGCGGCGCAGATGTGGGCCTGGTTGACTTGGTACTTGAGGCGGTGGTTGTTGCGCTGCAGCTCGATGATGTCCTTGTAGACGGAGCCGTTGAGCTCGATGTTGAGGTCGAGGCAGGGATCGGTTTCGGGGCAGCGCTCGATGTAGGGATTGAGGCTGATTTTGCGCTGGATGCGGTCGAGGAAGTCGTTCATTTTCTCAAGTTCCTGGGCGATGCCGTCGAAGTCCATGTCGCTGGAAAAAGTGCGGGGCATCTCGTCTTCCTCTAGCTCGTCTTCGAGTTCCTCGAGGCCCAGGGTCAGTTCGCTTGTGCGGAAGGCCGGGGGCTTGGGCACGTCGGTGAACTTCTTGCATACTTGGTAGATCTTCGGGCTCTTCGACGAGGACATTTTGTTAGATTTTTTTGTTTCGGTCGACCGACTTGTGTGTGTGTTGATTGTAAAGTGAATGAAATTTGTCTCACAGTCGACGAAGCTCTGAACTACTTGGGGAAAGGAAATAGAAGAAAGAACAATCAAAGCCTTAGATTTGGGATACTTCAGGGAGCTTCAGGGACCCGCTACCCAAACAGTTGGCTGAGAAAAGGCGCAAAGACGTAGTTAGGCTAGCAGGAATGGAACGTCTTTGTTTTTAATCCTATACGCCAAGAGGATCTGCTTTGTTTTACCCTACGAGGACCCCACAGTTTGTAGCTGAAGGCTTTGAATTTGTCTTTCATTTTAGGATCGTCTAAGCTTCTACTTTCTTTGTACCCTGATAGGGGTAAATTTTGATGATTTTGTCAGCTGCCTTTAATTTTCTTTTTATCCTAAAAGGGGTAAGACTTGATGGTCCTGTATGCTGGCTTTTTATACCCTGGATGGAGTAAGTCTTGATGGCCTTGATGGCTGCCTTTTCGTACCCTGAATGGGGTACATTTTCATGGTCTTCGCAGTTGCCTTCTTGTACCCTTAAAGGGGTACATTTTGGTTATCTTGGCGTGTGCCTCAGCTTAAGGTATCCTAAGCCTCCAATCACCAGACAACTCTGCTCGCAATATCCTTTTAAAAGCTGTTTTATTTTGAAAGTGTGTTTGAGGCCCTCTCCCCGCCCAAATTTGACGGCGGTTATGTAAAACTGATCCAGGTGCTCACGCCTTTGGTTGCTGTCAGGTGTCCTGGGAAATGATTGTCGTTGTGTTGTAGAAAATTCTATTGTATCAAAATTAGTCTAAAATTTTGGCGTGAGCTGATCACACAATTCAAAGCAGTTATTGTTTTGAAAAAATTCCCTGCGTCGAATTTGGCAATATGTCGACCCGTCGAGAGCATCGCGAGCCTCGAGTGCGTGTGAATATCTTCGTGCCGCCAGCCAGCGATTTCCAGAACGAGATCCTCGACCTCAAGCAGAAGAACATCAGCGTAGTGCCCACCATCAAGCCACTGGCCATGGCCACGGCAATGCCCCAGATTACCGAGCCGCAGGATGAGCATCTTCACTATCTTCTCGTCATGGACAGCAATGGGCAGGTCCTGGAGCGCCTGGACTTCAAGGGAGACGATTACAAGGTGGCCCTGCGCGAGGCCTTCGCTTCGGAGCCACTGGCTGCGTGTCCCTCCAATGTGGCTTTGAATGTCGACAATGCCTTGAAGTAGAAGCCCCAGCCAGCGGGTGCAAGGACGAAGTTTGACGTTATTCCTTTAAAGAGCTGGCGGTTTCCATATTCACGATTTTTCAGTTGAGTTCTTTCCAAATTTTCAATTAAACTTCTGCCATAATTCACTTAGCCAAGAAATATGTTTTAATTTAAGTCCGAATAGGCAAAAGGGTATCTTGAATTCTTGAAGGACTCCACTGGGGGAGGGTGGAGGGAAGCTGGAGAACAGCAACTCTGGAAGCGCTACTGTTCTCAGTTTTCTAGAGTTGATAACAGAGGCAACCTTGGCTCTTTGTGCCTTGAGAGGATGGAGGAAAGCACGAGAAAGCAACTCTGGAAGCACAACTGTACCTCCGTTTCTTTGAGCTAAGAACAGAGGAAGCACTGGAACCGAAAGAGAGTGAAGGAAAGAAAGAAACCAGCAACTCTGGAAGCGCAACTGTACCCCGTTTGTTTGGCTCTTTGTGCTGTTGAAATGTCAACTGAAAGTTACACTTTACCCTGTTGAAAATTAATGCGAGGCTGGGAACTTTTAGTCGCTCTCAATGGTCTCAGCTGTTGGGCATTTTCTCAAGTCTGAAGTGGAACCGATTGATCTTTAAAATTCCTTGTACTTCTGTCAGTTATTGGCTGGTCGTCCTTCCCCTCTCTATCGGGTTCTCTTTAGACTACTTGTAGCCAAGCCAGAGGAGTCTCAATGGTCTCAATTGTTGGCCAAACTTTTGGTCTGAGAAAGCCATTGGCTGGTCCTTCATTTTCCTTGCCCTTCTCAAGGCTTCTGGCTATGCTTCCTTCTCAGGGGACCATTTCTTATCCTGGAAGGCCACTCAGTGACTTCTGTTGATGGCCAAGCTTGAAAGTCAGAAACGACCTCTTCCCATCCTCAATTTTAATTGAATTTCTGTCACTTGCTGGCTGCTCTGCTTTGTCCCTTGAGATCATCAACCCTCAGCCTGAAAGATAACAAAATCCTCCCGACTTACCCTAATTTTTGTTACCCTTCCACTGACTTAGCCTCAGCTCCTTTGTGTCTACCTGAGAGCTTATCCAAGTTCCCCCTGAAAGACCCAAGGACCCTTGAAAGAAGTTGATTGGTTTTTCGGGGACCACTGACCCTCAACATTACTAACTTTTATTCTTTATAACGACAAAGAAGACAACTGGCGAGGCGAGGCAGACAGGACCATTTCTTTGCAATGGTCTGCGCTGCCTGCGGATCAACAAAGTGTTTTACAGGTAAGCAAATTGAAGACTTAAGATTAAATTGTGTTTTATGTTTCTGGTGAGGTCCATTCAATTGAAGACTTAGGAACAGATAGTGTGAGTGAGTGAGAGCGGCTGGAGTCCGCTGCCGCCAGGTGGTCGCAAAGAGTCCTTTCAGCAAACAAATACATTAAAAAACTTCTGGGGCCTGCGTACAAAACATGAACTGCGAGAGGACCTTTGGTCCATCAACCGGCGGTCTTCCTTAGCCAGGGACCGAGTGGAGAACTACCGATCCTCTTGTATACTCTTTCCTGCCGAAGATAAGACTCAATTAGAAAAGGACTCAAGCAAGAAAGACTTCAGACTTACCACTCAAATATAAATAAGGGAATGCATACAAATCGGGCCATTGGAGGTGCTGTCTTGGTCAAAGGACTGCGAGGAGCGCGGGGAGCAGTCAGCGGTCCTGGCAGCCTTTGCTGGCGCTTCATTGTGGACAGTCACCTTGCAATGTCGAGAACAACCAACTTTTTCTGCAAATACCAAGGAAGTTAGGCGGGCAACTCATTTCAAATCTCATTTAATACTCACGAATAGGATTTTGTCAGGCGTGTTGAGCACTACGAATTTGGAACAGTTTAACTCTGACAAGACATTGGGAACTGCAAGGAGATGAAAGTTAATTATCTCTTCTTTTATTTAATTACCTTCACCTACCGTTACAATTGGGGGAACTACTTCCCAATTGGCTACGAACTTTAGACTCTTTACTGTTCAGGGGGTCCGAAAAAACTGAACGGCCCTTGGCCTCTCGCGCTTAGCTTGGACTTATGAGAAGCCTGACGTTTCCTTTTTAAGCCTACTGAGATCGAAAATTCGAAATTCCCATTTGACGTTTCTTTTTTCAGGCTACTTGGATCAAAAAGAAAAACTCAAGGTCACTACGATGACGTTTCTTTGGCAAAATCTGCTCGAAGTTAAAGGACAGACAGCCAACTGAAGCTGAAGGCTCGATTAATTTGCCTCGTCATGGGCCGCCTCAGTCTAACCTCAATTTCGGGGTACAGTCACCGCACACGTGTCAAATTCACAGACTCAAATGCACTTGCCCATGATTGACAGTTGGCAACCTCACTTTTGTTGCGGTAATGCCAGCCCCAGCCGCAGTCCTGGCCAAGGATAAGCCGTTGACATGCGGCAGGATTACTTTTCGTACAGTCTGCTTTAATTCACTTACAGTGCACGAGGTCCTGCAACAGTTGGCCAATTTTTTGGCCCCAGCGGACTGTAGTCGCCGATTTTAGGCTCCCCACACACACAGCCAGGTGTGTGTGTGTGTGTGTGTGTGGTGTGTGGGAGGGAGGCCGTTTAAAGTTTCAAGTTTCGGCCATGACACGCGTTAATGTCTCGCAGGGCGGCGTCCTTGTTGCCAGCGCAGGATCTGCCTTATGGTAATTTATGACTTGTGACGCTGCCGCCGTTGCCCCCCGCAATAATTCGGGGCGGGCCAGGGAATTATGCTAAATTTTATACCCCATCCACTCGGCTGGCACCAGCAGCCTGCCAACCGTCAGCTCCTGCCGTCCTGCCATGGCAACAGGTCCAGCTGTGGCAACAATTCGATTTGGGCTGGGGTGGTTGTTTTGTTTGTGAATCATTTTCGGTTGTTTTGCTGCATTTAAAGTCGCAGGGCCCGAAAGCTTTCCTTCCTCCTCATCGAGTTGTCATGGCGCGCGGGCTAATTCAGCCGCCAGACAGGCCGGGCCGATGGAACGCACAACAGGATGGCCGGGGGGCTGGCAGCACCTGCAGTCCTGTCCGCCAAATAACCGTGAATTCGTCTGCACTGCCCGCCCATCGCCAATTGCCTGGCTGGCGGGTGGCTCGCTTAAATTTCAAAGGCTTTGTTAGGCTCCAGTTTAAAGGACAATTCGGGTATTTTGCCAGTCGAATTCTTCACACAATTTGAGTAGGAAAACGAGTTTAGTTGGGAGTCTGGCCCAGCGGGACTGAAAGACCAAAGGAAAGGAACCTAAAGTCCCTCAGTTGCTCTTTGGTTCCATTGAGAGTTGCAAAAGTCGAGTGTTCGTGGATTCCCAGACGATTGGAGAAGATTATAAGCCCTTGAAATCCTCCAAGCAGAAACATTAGAAAATCTCATTGAATTCTATTTTCAGGAGATCTTTGTGGGTCTCTTAAGTTAGCCTACTGAAGTCAGCGGTCTCAATGGGAATATTTGGGGGCGCGTGGTTTCTTTCACAGAAGTCACAGGCTCTTCAAATTTGACCCATGGAGCATGAAATAATTCCTTGAATGATGTATTTCTGGGTTAACAAAGTCCTTACCTTTTGAGCCTTCAACTTACACCGACAAAGACGACCGACGGAGAGTGAAGTGGAGAAGAATGGATCCAAAGGCCTATCAAGGCGGCGAGGGTTCCTGACATTCGGAGCAGTTGAAAGGCTCTAGAATTATGCATAGGTGAACTTCACTTAATTCTACAGGACTTGTGGGCTTCTTCAGTTTCTTAATTGAACAAAAGAAAGCCAAAGTTTGGCTCTTGGATTCCCACAACCAAACGACAGAAGAGAATCTTTAGATCTTTAAAATCGTTGCCTTGGGAAGAGCAGACAAGTTTCCTGAGAGTTCTTCTCTGGATTTTTTAGTCCTTCCAGTTATTTTTTTCTGACTTCCGCAGACTCTTCAGAAAGAATAAAGAACCTAAAAAGCCCTCAACTTATCTGATTGCTGGTTAAACTTAATGGAGCAAAAATTCACACCCTCCAAGTCTTTCGCATTCTTCCCGGCTGCGCTGGGCCGCCTGGAAAAGACTCTCAGTCGCTTGTCAGTCGATCTGTTACCGCTTCCAGGATGCCTGTGATTCCTTTGACGCATTCAATTCGCACCTGAGGAGCTGAGCGCAGCGTGAATTGGCCCGCCTAATTGGCTGGCTGTGTTCGGGTTTCGAGAGCGTCTTTGATTCCGTAATCGCCTGACAACAACAACGGCCACCCATTGAGTGGCCAGTAATGAGCTGATTTATCGGGCCATCCTGGCCGGCGGGGGGCGGGGGCGAAAGGATTGCAACAAAAAGTTACATCAGTGGCCGTTGGAAGCTCAGCTGGGCGGGCTGCCCGGCTCGTTACCTGCGCTCAGCAACCCGACGACGCGATGGCGATGGCGATGGCGACGAGTGGCCAATTAGGTCCTTGAGTCGGCGGATTTAAGGCGAGGACTCCGCTCAAAATACACCAAGCAATTAAAATGCTAAGCTTGGTCGGGCGAAGGGAAAATTTAATTTTCATTTTAATTGCCGGCCCACAAAAATCTATGAGCCAGCGACAGGATGAGGCGTCAAATGAGATGGAAATGAGGAAACAAATAAGCCAGGACAACGGCAGGATCGTTGGCTGGGTGTAGGCAACGATCGGAGAAGGATTTTTGGGAAGGAGAAGGGCAGGGTTGCCATGTCAGATGACAAGAAAACGAGTGAAGCTTTAAAGGATCCAAGGCTCCAAGGCTTTGAATCGCCTTAGGACAGCAGAGTTGCTTTTTGGTCCAGCAATCCAGTCAGTGTTTGAAGGAGCAAAGAAATCTTTAGCTAAAGATCACAGGACGAAGGAAGGTTGATTTGGATCCAGACTCCTCAGAGGACAACGGTAAAGAGCCTAAAGTGCAGACGGCGTGAAGATTCCTTGGAGTCCCTGTTGGTGGTGCGTTCCAGCCTGCCGCTTGGCCAGCTGACGAGCTGCTCCTGCCGCACCTGTGCCAGGAGGCGCACGACGGGTGGGGGACTGGCCATGCCAAAGCTGTTGAAAGGACGCTTAAAATTTGAGCGCTTAATGCGTGCGGCGCTTAAGCGGCTTGCAGGACGTATAATTAATTAATTGAGTGGTGCCGCAAGTTGCTAGGCTGGCCCGGCCCGCTCCCCTCGCCCACAGGTCAATTGGCAGAAGGAAGAAGGAATTTTTTGAAAATGCCCAGCGGGTGCAAAAAAAAAGGCACATGAAAATTTTGAAGCCAACGCGTCCGAAAATCAGCCGGCCAGCCAATCACAGGACTCGCTGGCCCTGCCCCTGCACAGGCCACAGGTCGAGGCAACTCCAGGCGCCTGCGCCGAGCCCCTCCGCACCAGCACAGCCAGAGAGAGAAGGCAACCAAAGCGAATGAAAGGCCAGGTCGTCCTGGGGGAGGACGCCACCGCCGCCACCGCCACCGCCGCCGCCGCTGCTGCTGCGGCCGCTGCCGATGGCCTTGGGTGGCCGACTGGCCTGCTGGCCCACTCAAGGTTAACCTGTTGAAAGTGCAACAAGGCGGCCGACGCGTGTCCGTGTCCAACAGGTTTTGGTGGCGAACGGCAGGATGCGGCCGGCCGCCAGGCTCGTTGCGCCGCTGCCTCGCTCCTGTGGGGGCAGGCAGGCTAATCGGGGGCTTCGATTGGCTGGCAGCCATAAATCGACAATTGCAAGGAATGCAATCGATGCAGGCGATTGGCTGGCAGGATCAGCGGCCGACGAGCAGAGTTGCTGCTGCAGTTTCCCCCCATGTTGTCAGGCCACAGGACAAGAAAGAATCACCTGCGAAGAGTCGGCCTGTTCGCCTGTTGCTGCGGCCGCTGCCGCTGTTGGCGTCGCCGCTCGAATGTCCTTCGTGGCCGGGTATAAAAGCTGGGCCACCGCCACGCAGGCGATTAGTCAAGTCTGGAACGTGACTGTGTGTGGAGCCGCTTGTCGAAACGGCGCCGACGCTGACGCCACCGCCACCGCCAACTCACCCCATCGCCACTTGTTGGGCGCCACCGGGCCAGCGAAAGAGCAAGCGAGAGAGACAGCGAAGGGGGAGAGACCAGCCGACAGCCGACAGCCGACTGCCGAGGACGACGAGCAACAGGCCGAGCAGAGGCAGCCAAGCAGCTCGGCGGCCAGCCAGCCAAGCAACAGATGCTGTGCAACATCCAAGCCCAGCGGTTGTGTGAGCGCCTGCCGCCCAAGGACCCCAGCCAGCCAGCCATCCAACCACCGCCAAGCCAGCTTCAGTTGCCGCCGAGTGAGTGAGTCAGTCAGTCAGTCAGCCCAGCAGCCAGCGTCATTGCCAGACGAGACTCGGAGGAACCAGGAGCTTCAGGAGACGGCGGAGGGGCGCCAGGAGTAATTTCCTTGCCACATGTTGAGTGTGCAACAAGTTTTGGCCACAGTGTGTGCGAGTGTGTGTGGCACAGACAATATTGCAGTATTTTTTTTTACATATTTTTTTTCTCGCCAAGGATTTTCGAAAGTGAAAGCAGTGAAAGTTGAGTGAGTGTGTGTGTTTTTTTTTTTTTTGGTGTGTTATCAGCTTTCATTTGCGTGGAGAGGAGAGAACTCTTTCCAAAAAAAAATACCAGAAAATACCGAAACACAAAAAATACCACAAAACTTCCTGACGAAATTCTACTCCAGTTACCTGAATGCCAGAGAAAGTACAAGCGGCCGAGAATCACAGCCGCCGAGAACTAAGAAAAATACCAGAAAAATACCAACGCTCGAGTTGAAAAGCCCTGAGGCCAGCAGCGAACAGCACGAAACGCCAAAGTGAACGAAATGTTTTCGGATCTCAGGCAGCTCAAAGGACATTCGGCGTAATTAAAATAACACAACAACAAAGCAACAACAGCCCCACAAAAAAGAAAATACCAAATTAAAATACCAACCAGCAAGAAGCATGCAAAGGATCCGAAAGCATCCCATTTGGAGGTCGAATGCTGAAGCCCGAACTTAAGCCCCACCAGAAGGAAGCCAACATCCCAGCAGCCAGCCAACATGTGAGTAGAAAGAAAGTCCTTCCGACGCAGGACAATATCCTTTTGTTTGATTTCATTTTCTTTCGAACGTCGAGTTGAATTTATCGAATATCAAAGTAGTATCTTCCCTCTTGTTGGAGTAGAGAATTTGATTCCCCCCTCCCCGAATCCGAATCCCTACCGTAGTTAAATTCCAATTACGAATTTTAATCCTTGTACATAAGCCAGCCTTGTTATTTTTCCCCCCACCCCCCACATGCATAATTTGTGTTTTTGGGTCTCTCCCACTCTCTCTGTGTGTTTGTGTGGGTGAATTGATGAAAATTGATATTCGATTTTGGCCTCCGCCTCCGTCCGATTTGGTCCTTGTCGAGTTGGCCACAAATTACAAGATCCGCTGCAGCTGCAAGTCCTCACACACACACCCGCACACACACCCACATGCAAATTGATTGAACGACTTGCTGGTGTCCTGGCGGCCGCCCGTTGGCTCGGTTTTTTTTTTTTTGTGTGCTGTGTGGCCGACACAATTCCATTAGACGGCCCTGGCGGGGGTTACATTTTCGGTGCGACCACATTAATAATTTGATTTGCCAATCCGCTGCCGGGGGCGGGCGAGTGGGCGTGGCGCGCTCTATTAGCTGCCATTGTGGGTGTTGGCGGTCGACAAGCGAATTAATTTGCATTTGGCTTAATTAACACCTGACATTATTGTCCGTCTGTTTGCTTGCTCCGATTTAACTGCCAACTGTGTGTGTGTGTGTGTGTGTGAATTTCCGCAGGTAAGTACCAAATTTATAATTAACGAATTTCCTTTAAAAATTTGCAAGATTTGTAGCTTCTTTTAAACGTATTGGGGCGATGGGGGGTTAAGGTTTTTGGATTGGAGGGTTAAGTTTTAAGGCTGCAGAAACTCCACTTTCATTGCCGAGCGCCGATTTCTGGAACCACAACGACGGTGGCCACAGAGGCCTTCGGGCTTCGAAGTAAAAAAAAATGTTGCCTACTGTTTTGGGCAAATGCGACGCTTGGCTGGAAATTCGCGGATTGCTTGGCCAAAACGGCATTTAGTGCTCTCTAAAGTAAATGAAAGAAAAGCTGATGGATTCTGTAGGATCTTAGAGGTCTAAGGATGCTTCATTTGAGACTCAAAGGACCGAAATTCTTCTCTGCCAAGAAGCTGTGAATTCAGCCAATTTTTACACTCTCCTCTGTCTTTTTAATTGGATCCAATTATCTTCACTGAACTTCTCGAATGCAATTGCGTTATTTCAGATTTATTTTAGTTCTTTCGAGTCTTAGAATGCCGAGACGCTTGCATCTGTCACCTGCTAAGTCCTTGGAATCCCAGCCAATTTGTTTGGTTTTCTTGCTTTGGAGCTTATTGGGAAATTCCCCGAAAGCGTTTGGAAAAGCAGCCTGATTATCCTTTGATCTGCTCAGCTGTCGCGGCAGCTGCCTTCCGATTCCTTTGACATTCGAAATCTCGATTAGCCCCCCAACTAAATGAACTTCCAATGAACCGAGTTGGCCAACGAGCAAAACAAAACGAAAGGAACCACTGTTGCCTTGGGTGGTCGGTCGGTCCATTTCGGATTTGGCCAGCAAATTCTGACGGATGCCGAGCAATGCAAACAAACAGAAAATCCAGCAACTCAAGATTCTCTTCCCGTTGGCCATGATTATCATTTTCCCCAAATCACACAGACATTACCCTGCGTGCCATTTCCATTGTCTGTACGTGCATGTGTGTGTGTGTGTGTGTGTGTGGGAGGGGGTGGGGGTGTAGTTGTCGTATGGGGCGAATA
>JBAMCP010001725.1:0-14084 GCA_037075105.1 Lissocephala sabroskyi
GAAATATCTCGAGAACCGCTGGACCGATTTTGAAACGGATGGTCTCTATAGGTCCTGCTCGGCGTTATTCTTCATCTAAGGTCCTTTTTGCAAGCGTATCTCATGTCCTTCGGCCGTAATCGCCAAAAATCGATTCCCACGAAATGGCTACAGGTAGGCGAGTTTTTAAAGTTGGGAATTGCAGTTAACCTCTTGCCCTTTCCAAAACATATTTGACCTTTGACCTCGCTTGCTTAGTTTTCGAGATATTTTCATTTGAAATTTTTGCATTTTTTGGGGGTCCGTTTTGGCATTTTTTTCAAATCGAAATATTTCGAGAACCGCTCTATCGATTTTGAAACGGATGGTCTCTATGGATGCTGCTCATCGTTATTCTTCATATGAAGTCCTTTCTGCATGCGTATCTCATGTCCTTCGGCCGTAATCGCCAATAATCGATTCCCGCAAAATGGCTTTAGTTAGACGAATTTTGTTAGTTGATTATTGTAGTTAAACTTATGACCTCTCCAAAACATATTTGACCTTTGACCTAGCTCACTTGGTTTTCGAGATATGGACATTTGAAAAAATTGATTTTTGGACCCTCCTAACTTCCAGCTGCTAATAAAAATTCTGTTGCATACTTTTGAGCGCAAAGTGGCGCGCAATTTTATGGATTTGAAAAATTGAGAGAGACTTTGGGCGAATCAGAAGTTAACGCCTTCCTTGATGTAAAGCAAACGTTCGAAGGAGAGTGGCACGAGGACTTCTTCCTTCAACCTTTTATGGCATCCTGCGGACATTTGACGTCTCTGTAAGAGATTCACGCTGGGGTTCCTCAAAAATCAAAACCTCCCTCGGTCTGGTCGGGGGGGCAGGTCAAAGTCTCGGAATTTGCTTTTTCGAAGCGCACAAAAAATCTCAGATAGTTAAGATAGTTAAGGTAACGTCCAATTTAGATAAGTACTAGGCCGGCCGAAAATTCCCAGCTGACTCAGCTACGCCCACTTTGGGGGCACGCCCTGGTCATGGGTTCGTGGGGTCTCGTGGCCTCTTCGAAAAAATTGCGCTGGGAATTTGGAATGACAAAGCAGCTTTTTTGTTATTTTCTCACAAAATATATTTTTGTATGTGGTTTATAAATATTTCCATTGTAGTAATTCGTTAATTTTTGTGGTCTGTGATTATAAATTAAATTCCTAGCTGCACTTAGTTTTTTGTTTTTTTCTAGTGTTGCTTTTTTGTTATTGTTTCGCTGCTGGCGAGCAATACAATTAAATATAGTATTAGATTATTACTGTCATAAATTACTAAATCTAAATTA
Organism: Lissocephala sabroskyi; assembly: GCA_037075105.1. Classification (NCBI taxonomy): domain Eukaryota; kingdom Metazoa; phylum Arthropoda; class Insecta; order Diptera; family Drosophilidae; genus Lissocephala; species Lissocephala sabroskyi. The sequence goes on from JBAMCP010001725.1 coordinate 1,304, forward strand.
AACACTACAAAGCAAATAATGGTGGAGTGGGTGAGGCACACACACCCACACACACACACAGACGCGTGGGCAAACGGAAAAGCCTTAAAGCCGTCATAATCATTCACTTTAAAAAATCCAAATCAAATAATTTACAATGTGACTCGTGCGTGTGTGCGTGTGTGTGGGTGTGTTAATTGTCGGATCGATAATACAAGCTACCCATATTTTTCCCAAGACTGAATGCGCGGCGAGGGGGTCGTATACACAATGTGGGGGGAGGGGGGAGATGTTTGGCCTAAAACTACCGATTTTTTACAGCCCTAAATGAGGTGATAATGAGGGTTGGTAATGCCTATTTAGAGGGGGTGGGGGGATGATGATCGCTAGCCTATGCTAATTTCTTGTTTAAGAAATCGAAAAAATATATCACAAAATCAGTGAAATGAAAATTCGCTGGAGTATTTTTTGCTTTGGATGATCAATAAATCTGTTGTTGTTGCTGTTGTTGTTGGCGGTCATCTGAAACTTATGCCGCATTTGCGGCTGATCTTTGGGGTGTGTATGTAGGCAATTGACAGCAATAACGGTACATCGTTCTCCGATAACTGTAACGGCGTCGTTATATCACTTAAAGGGCAAGGTTCCGTTTCCAATAGAAACGCGGCCAACGTCTCCGATTGCAGATAAATCTCTTGAAGCTTCGATTCCAAATACGACAAGCACTGAAACAAAATGGGAAAGGAACATTAAACAAATGCTGCTGAGTCATTGACAGAGTTGCAAGGGTAAAAGAAGCTTCTCTTTTCGCTTAAGCTATAAAACTAAATAGATTAAAGAGTTTATTAGGATGACTTGGAAACTTGGCTTTGAAAAGAAAGGAATCCCATTTCCCCTCTTGAGCTGAGGACAGTTGATAAGAGCGTCGAGGACTCGTTTTTCCCTACAAGAAAGTCGGATTCTAGTTGAGTGGAAGGGGAGGGGGAAGTGTTCGTTCTTTGCCTCGGGCAGTCAGTCAGAAGTGAAGCTTCCTGTCCAGACTTTGAGGCGTATGGCCAACTGCCTCTACCAGCTGAGATTCGTTAAGGAACAGATGGAATGGAACAGCAATTTATATAGAAACCAACTAACCCAACACCGCAGCAGACTCCCCAAAGACCTCTAGGTCAAAGACTAGAAAATTAAGATACCGACAGTCAGTCAGATTTGAAGCTTCGATTTCTGCAGAACTGTCCAGACTTTTAGGCATCTGAATCGCGTGAAGAAACATATGGAATAGAACACTATTAAGTAAAGAAACCTTCAGGGCAGTAAGTCAGATTTGAAGCTTTGGATTCAGTCCAGGCTTTGAGGAAGAAGGCTGAGTTCCGTTAAGGAACAAATGGAAGGGAACACCATTTAATAGAAAAACTGATGGAACAGATAGAATAGAACACACATTTATAAAGAAACCGACTAACCCAACCCCTCAGCAGACTCCCCAAAGAACAAGTCAAGAGATATGAAGTCCCAGAACCTAAGTTCCTAAAAGAAACCAACCTACCAAGCGGTTCCCTGGGATATTTCAATTCTCTTAAAATCAAAGCGTTTCCAAAGCTAGAAAGAGTTCCCCCCTCCCCTAATCCAAAATCAACCCATTCACTTCAACCTAAAGTCTTAATTCCTCCCTTTAAGTTTCTTATTAAAGTCTTTCGAGTTCTCGAACACTCCCATACCATTGTTCCTTGAGTGTTCCATTCCCACTTCGTTCCATTAACTCAGTAATTGATCTAATATTTAAAAACCTACCTCATAGGCCGGAATGCCGCCGGCATGCATGGCCTGGACGGCCTCCAGCATGGAGGAGACCAACTGGGACATGCCGACCGGGGAGCTCTGACCACCGGCGTAGGGGAACTGCTGGGCTTGGGAGGATATCAGACGGACATCCCATTTGTCCATGTCGGCGACGATGGCCACATTCTCCGCCGGCTGGGAGAGCAGCGAGGCCGAGCGAGCAGCCAGCGCCAAATCCTCCCGCAAATGCATCTCCCATTTGTTCGGAGGAGCACAGGTGCCCTGAAAAAGAGGAACCCACAAAACTTTAACATAAAGTCCTTTGAAAAGGAGTACAGATCAACCCACCTGAAGGACCATGTCGGCCACATAATGATCGCTGACGCTGAGCAGCAGCGAGGGAATGAAACCCGCGCGGAGTTTGTCGCCCGGGGGTTCGTCTTCCTGGGGCAGCTCCTTGATCCCGGGAATGGGCAACTTGAGCAGCTGCTGGGCCTCATTGACGGCCGCGCACTTGGCGGCCACCGAGGACACTGAGCTGCGCTGGGAGGGCACTCGCTTCATTTGGTTGCGCGTGTACGTGGAGCCCACCGAGGCCGGATTGCTGTCCGTCTCGCTGGGCGCTTGGACAGCCGACGAGGACTTCAAAGTGTCTATGGAGGCCGCCGAGTTCACCGGATGCAGATTCCTCAGACTGGCCAGGTGGACTTCGTCCGATTCGAACTCCAGTTCGGTGGCATTCGAGGGCGTCTGGTAGGTGGCCCCGCTGCACACCACGCAGCGGTCCATGGCGGTGAGAGTGGCTGAGCTGCTGGCCGCCAGCTCGGTCTGCTGGAGGGTCACCGAGCTGTCGCTGGGCTTGATGATGTCGCTGGCTGACTCCAGCTTGCTGGCCTTGTCCATCAGCAGCTCGTAGTTGTTGAGGAGGAGATTCCGCCCGCGCATGTAGTTGGTGGCGATTTGGGGGAACTGCTCGAAGTTGAACTTCATGCCGGAGTGTTTCTGGCTGCGCTGGTGGAGGGCGCACAGGACGGGCGGCTTCGACGAGGACTCCTCGCTGGCGGCCAAAAGATCCTCTTGGCTTTTCTTGATATTTATCAAAGGCTCATTGTCGCCCAGCATGAAGACCACTCCACCACCTCCTCCGCCATTCGTGGGAGGCAGGATGCCATGCTCCTTTTCGATGAGCTTGTGGCAAAGATCGAAGTGGATTTGCTCTTCCAGGCTGACGTTCTCCTTGATGGGCTCAATGCCCCAGGTCATGCGGTCGCTCTTGCCCATGCTGTTCTGGGTGATCAAATCCGAGAGCGACAGATGCGAGGCCCGCCGCTCCGCATACTCGTTGATGGCCTCCGGACAGCCGCCTTCTACTGAAGGATTCCCTTCCGAAGAATAACTGGAGCAGCGTCGCTCCAACTTCCGGTTGATTAACTTGACGCCCTGCTGGAGTTTCTCGAGGTCACTGAGGCTGAGGCCCTCCTTGACGGCCGGGCCTATGTTCCAGAGGAAGTTCTTCTTGGCCGAGGGCGTGGGCGGGGCCGAGTCGTTGCTCTCGAACTCCAAGGCCTCAATGGCGCCGTCGTCTATGCTGCCCGTGCCCACGCTGGCATTCGAGTCCTCTTCCATGGTCAACTCCACGTTGTCTGGGGTGGTCACGGTCAGGCGTATGCGGCCGTCTTTGCCCGTGCGAAAATGCTGCTGGGCCTGCTTGGCCAGGACGGACTTCTTGTCGATGCCCGTGTCCATGAGGTAGTTGCCTATGCGCAGCTCTTGCTGGACGAAATGCGAGTCGCGAAAGGCCAGGACAGTGGGGATTTCGTTCTTCTTTAAAGTGCCTATGAACTGGAGATTCTCGCCGCTGCTGGAGCTGCTCACAGGCTCGGCCTCGTCCTCTGGAGTGTGGAGTTCATTGGCATCTGCAATGGCATTCAGATTCTGTTTGCAGGTGGCTGCCCGGGTCAGGCCGCCCGGCCGGCTAGGCGGTGTCAAGGCAGCCGGCAGTTTCCTATTTGCATGGGGACTCAGGCTTTTCTTCCCCTTGTCCTGGTGACTTTGGCTGACCAGCGAGTCAATGAGTTGCTTGTTGAAGTCCTCGCGCTTGGCTGCCCTTCTGACCTCCCCGCAGCGTATGAAATATGTAAGGACATTCAAAAGCTTCTCCACCCAAAGCTTCTCCGAGCCGTAGATTATAGTGCGCGCCAGTTTGGGCGGCATGCCTATGGCCCCATAAAGATCCCCCAGCTGGGCCCACAGGGCATTATAAGGATGCTGCTGGGACACTTGCAAAAGCTTGGCGCGCTGCTCAATGGCTGCGGCCGAGGCCTCCAGGCGGCGCGAACTCGAGGTATTAAAAGCCGAGACAGTGGCCACCCAGCCCAGGTGGTAAGTGAGGATCCCCGTCAACATGGTGCTGATGAAACTGAAGGACAAAGAGGGTTAAAAAGGGAGACAGGATTGGGCCAGGAGCTGCTTACAAATTGGAGTCTTTGGTGTCGGCAAAGGAGAGCAGATCGCAGAGCTCCTTGATGAAGCGCTCGGCCACCGTCTTGGAGTATTTGCTGCCGCTGGTGGTGATGCTCAGCCAGACGGGCGTCTTGATGCGCGGCGCCGTGAACAAGTCGTTCAGCCAGCGCTGCGTGTCCTGCCAGGCCTGGAACAGGACCTGAAAACAACCTTTAAAATCTTTCCAACTCTCTCTCTTCCCTCCACTCACCTGCAGAAAGTTCTTGTGGTTGATGTAAGCGTATTCCGTGCTGGCCCTGAGCCTGCTCAGCATGGACTCCAGCAGAGCTATGTGCTCGCTGCAGAAGAGCTCCATTTCCTCCTCGAAGGACTCGCTCATGGTGATGCAGACGGCCAGGCCGAGCTTGGCCCGGCGCTTCAGGTTGACCTGGCGCCGGCCCATCTCCGGATTGCTGCGGGTCTCATTGGCACAGTAGCTGGCCCGCCGCTGGCCAGCCTCCAGCTGGCCGCCCTCGCTGCCTCCTGGTTGAGTGGCGGTGTAGTTGTCGCTGATGAAGCCAATGATGTCGTTCATCGAGTATTCGTACTCGAAGGAGGTGCGCAGATTGCGTGAGATTCGTCGCTGGAGGCAGCCGTCGCTGGCGAACTCGTCCAGGTGCGGGCAGCTGGGGAAGAAGGCCGAGTCCATGCTGAGCTTGCGCACAGGATCCGACTGGTCGGACAGCACGGAGCCCAGACTGCTGCGGGTCGAATACTGGCAGGACCATTGGTCCGAGTTGCCGCCGCGGCTGCTGCTCAGCCCGGAGTAGCCGGAGTCCGTGGCATTGCTGTAGGTGGAGGAGTAGCGGGGGCCGCTGTCCGCCGAGGAGTTGATGGACAGAGAGTGCTGGTCGGGTCCTGGCACGTCCAGCGGCGGGGTGAGGCTCATTTGACGGCCCACGCTGACGCTGAAGGGCATGGAGAAGGAGTTCATGGAGAGGCCGTCCATGGAGCCGTGCTCGCTGCAGATCGAGGTGCGGGGGGTGGAGAGGCTGTTCATCGAGAGGGTGGAGTAGGGGGAGTGGCTGCCGCCGGCCACTGAGCTGGCGGTGGGGGTGAGGAAGACCTGAGAGCACAGGATCCTGGCTGGTTCCGGTAGCCAGTGGACTTTCAGGGCGGTGCCGCAAAAGGACATGGCCAGGGAGCCGAAAACCATTTCCCCGATGGGCGTGATGTCCGTGCTGCTAGGACGATTGTGCTGGAAAAGGGAAAAGCAAATTTATTAACGAGTTTTCTTAGAAAAATCTTGAATTCCTTAAGAAGCTTAAGTTCTGTTTGATTCGCGGAACTAGTTCGTGATTTGTTAAACAAAATGGCGGCCGAGACTACCGTTATTTTCCGTGGTGTTCCTGAGGCTTTTGAGAGCTGAAAAAACTGCTCTTTTGATTGGCTGACATAATTTAATTCTCCACTGGGACCGACCACTTTTTAGACCTCTATAAACCCCCAAGATTATCGGTTTGTTTAGCTGATAACTTTTTTAGTCAGCGAAGAGCTCCTTAAATTTCATAGATTGCGAAATCTCACGCAAATTTTTAATGGGTCTTACGTTCATTTAGTCTCCATCTCCTTGGAGTAGCTATTAAAATGATTTCCGGAACTAGTTCGTGATTTGTGAGCCAAAATGGCGGCCGAGACTCTCATCATCTTAATTTCCTCTTGGTCCACCTTTTTAAGTCCCTTTAACTCCCCAAAATGATCGATTTGTTTCCTGTTTATCGATTTCGAAATCTCAGAATCTGGGTTATGAAAAGAAAACTAGACTTTTTTGAAGAACAAGAAGGAACTTACGAAATTAGATGAAGGGAGGTGAACGGAATTTAATGCTCTTTGTATTTAGTTTCGGGGAATTTGTTTTCCAAGAAAAACCTGAAAGGCTTTTCGATTTATCTGTTTAAAAAATAAGTCTACAAAGTTTAGTGCCTCAATTTTTAATTTCTAATATTTAAAAATGGAATTTTAAGGGTTCCATTTTCGATATCCAACATTCGATTGTACTAGCGATTTTGATTGGTTTGATTTCCAGCTAAAAAAAGACCTATTTCTGTTTTATTTTCTGGTTCTTCCAGTTTCTAGAAAGATGCCTAAAATCGTCTCTAAGTTTCCTTAGTTCCCCAAAGACTCCCTCACCTCTTTAGAATCTCAGTACTCGACCGATGACTGTACTTTTGTGCTCACCTTATATCCATATTCCGGGCAGACTTCGATGAAATTGCTGTTGGTATTGGAATGTCCTTTAGCCTGGATTTTGCCATTCTGCAGGGCAGCGGCGTTTTTCACAAACTTCCCATTCGTGGCGCCAGCCTTCACCGCCGCCGATTCCTTCAGGGGAACCTTCTGCAAGGCATTCGTGTCAAAGAGCAAACGTCGCCCGCGACTGTCGTCCTCTTTGTAGAGCAACACCCGCACCTGCCGTGCATCAAACGGGAATTGGCTGAAAAACATAAAAAAAATCAAAAAACAATTTAGCAAGAAAGACCACAAAAAGGAGAAGGGGTGGAGGTGGAGAAGAGAGCGAAGACTGCTGGCAAGTGATTTTTGGCAGAGACGAACTCGTTGAAAATTTCGCCAGCGACGACCTCCGATTCAATTGGTTCCGTTGCGGCCGTCCGCCCCCCGCCACCCGGCGCTGTTCTAATTTTAAACGCCCCCCGCATCTGCCCGCAGCCAACCAGGCAAGCACGTGACGATTACTCACTTAAACTAGACGACGACGAAGGTGACGGCGAAAACGGCGATAGAACGATGACAACGATCGCCGCCGATAGACGCGCCGCCATGGGCGACGTCAGCAGGGTTGCCGCAGTCGCGCCCCTTTGGCGGTCGATAAGATTGTCGGGGCAGAGGAAATGCCAATCCGTCTGTTGGCCGTCAGCTTCTTCGTCTGTGTCGATAAATTTATCGATTTTTTTAAATTCACCAAGTGTAAGTCGCAGGCCTCGCAAAATACTCAAAAAAGAAGCCATCAACTCTTTGAAGTCTTGTAGAAAATTTCAATTTAGAATGACAAGAAATATTAAATCTGTCTGCAGCTCCTTTTATCGGGCCGTCTATAAATTTGGATGGCCGATAACGAATAACTGTTACCCTCTTTTTTCCAACCGCTCCGTCCTCTTTTTCTGATTTAATTTATCAATTTATTTAAATTCACCTCCCTAAATACTCGATTGCATAAAAAGCAACAAAAATAAATGGAAGCGAGCAACTCTTTGAGGTTAGTAAGGAGCTTTTTACCCATTACCCTTACCCTTGAAGATATATTAAGAGAAAATTACTTAAAACCCTAGAAAATTTCTATTTAGAATGACGAGAACTACTAAATCCGTCTGCCGTCTTGCTCTCCATCTAACGGTCGAGCCGTCTATAAATTTGGATGCTTGGGACTATAAAAAAGGGTATTACCCTCTTTTATCCGACAGCTTCTTCCTCCTTTTTTGATTTAATTTCATTAATAGAATTTTTTAAATTTACAGATCGCACAAAAATCCACAAAAGAAAAATAGAAACCATCCACTCTTACGCCGATTTATAATTCCCTTACCCTTTACCCTTAAAGGGTAAAATACCAGCAAATTGCAGAGAAACCCCACCAAACCGCTGTCTACCCCCCCCCCCCCTCCCTTTTCAAACTTGGATCCTTGGTGCATATCTATAGGAATTACCAATGTCAAATTAAAACCCATTTCACTTTTTTTTGAGGCCATTTTTAGGCCCATTTAATTTTAGTGGGTCCCATAAACGATCCGGCCAAGTAGCGCGTTGGCCGACAACGACGGCAACTGTGGCAAACTAACGGTAACAACAAATTAGCACTAAAATTAAACAGTTATTTGCGGTTTGCGTTTTTATTTTTTAATGATTTTTTATGGCCACTCGATAAGTCAGGGGAAGTTTTTTTTTTTTTCTTTTTAGAACGCTTGAGTGGGTTTTGTGGGTTGGGTGGTTGCCGTGGGATGCGGCGGCGTTACGGTCACGAGGTTCGGATCGCCAACCCGCCCCCTTGACCAATGGGAATTTAAGCTGGACGAATTAAAGAGCCGCCTTTGATTTGACCAGGGGGTGGGGGTGGACAGGCTTACTTGTATTTAAACGGAGGCCTCGGCGGCATACAGGAATTTTTTGGTGGCGATAAGAAGAGCAGAAAAATGATTCCGACGGCGACGGAGGCGCCCGGTTGCCAGTCCGGCGGGAAATTTTATATCTTTATGGCTGCGATGCTTGGACGGGAATGAAGTTCAAGGCGTCAGCGGCGGGACGCGTGCGCTCGCTGAAGCTCGCGACAAACGATTGCCTGCCCGAGCAGGGGGCGGGGTGGCATCGGCGACGACGTCGGCGTCGCTGCTTTTGGGGGTTCGATAAAAACAACAAACGGGCGCGCGCACGAAATATCCATGATAATAGGAGGGGTGGGGGGTGGAGGTGGTGACAATCGATAGACGAAATTTTTTTTTAGATAATGCAAAAACAAGCCGATCGCCACGCCCTCCCACGCCCACTCGACCGGCTGACCGGGTCGGTCACGGCTGAGGCATCAACAGCGCCGCTCACATGATCAACCGTTACTCGTCGTCGCACACACACACACACACACACACACGCACACAGCCGACGCAATTGCCTGACGGCAGCAGGCAGCATCATGTGGCCTTTTGGGGTGGGGGGAGGGGCGGCCTAGTCAATGAGACGGCCCCGGCCAGTCAGGCGGTCGTTTGGTCATTTTAAGGGGGTGGGGGAGGGGGAAGATTTAAAATATTAAGATCTTTAAGGGGCAGAGAAAGTAAAGAGAAAAAAAGAAACTAGAAAGCAATCTTCTCTGGCCCCAAAAAATGTCCATCAATTTGGGGTAAAATTTTTACCCATCCGTCAATGTCAGTCAGTCAGCTGGCAGAATTTTCCCCAAGTTAAGAAAGTTATGAAATTAAAAAATATATTATAGTTCCAGAAATTTAAGAAAGCTAAAAACTAAAAACTAACGGTCGTTAAAAAAGAAACACACAAAAAAAGGTGACGAAACTTAACGGTACTGTGACATGACGAAACCTTATTAACCGTTACGAATTTCAAATGCCAAAGAATCCAACAAAAAAACCGCCAAAGGTTTTGTATTTCACAAAAATATTCAAGTGGTTTGGCCTGCAAGTGAACGCAGTTTTTAATTAAAAAATAAAAAAAAAAAACGTTTAAGGCTTTTGAGCTTGAAAAAGACTTAGATAACTTCCCCCCACCCCCACAGCCTTGGTCACTTTAACAACGCGCAGCATTATAACGGATTATTTAGGATTTAATAACGGCAACTGGAAAAAAAAACCGAAAGTGCGCGAGCCGAGCCAACGGGACCACCGACCGCCCCCACCCACGAAGAAGAACGCATTCGCCATTTTTGGCGTACGTGCGCGGCCGACAGCAGCCGCCTCGGTGCTGCCCCCTGGCGGCCCGCACAGTGCAGACGATCAAGTGCAAATGATTATCGCTTTGTCGCTAACGGCGACAACCATAAACGGCAGGTGGGTGGGGGTGCAGTTGGGGTCAACTAACTTGAGCAGAACGGCAGGCGGGTGCGCGCATTTGTCTATTTGCTCGACTCCCTCCCTACCCCCCGCATTATTTCGCTGACCCGCTTTATTTATTTGCCTACATTCGTTTCGGGTTTTTTTTTTTTTTGTCTCACTTCGATCACATGCTTCATTTTTAGCTACGCAAGCGAAATAAAAACAAAAACGCAGTCACAGCAGCAAAGCAGCCGCCGGCATCGCTGCCGCCGCAGTAGCAAAAACAAAGAACTGAAAGCGAGAGGCCTTCCCTTCCCTCACACACACACGCACACACACGCACGTGTCGATGGCACAAAAGAAAAGCAATGCAAATACCAGCCAGCCAGCGTGAAAGAGACAGCAACACTTTCGTGTGCGTGTATCGCGTGGGGAAGTGTGCGAGGGAGAGCGGCAGAGATTGGCTGTGGGTTTTTGATTGATTCTCTGGGTTTGTTTTGATTTACCGTTATCACCCGAAAAGTCAGCAAAAGACTCAACAACAAGTGCTTCGCCAGCGAGTGGGGGGCGGGGCAGGTAGGCCGACTTTGATGGGGGATTATGTTTTGATTAACACTTAATGACAGCCAATGGCCTTTTGGGGGATTACCAACACTCATCCCACGCCCTGCCCAACACTAATGATTGATAGTTTTGCTGTTACTGCAACCCTGGCCGATAGACCAACGCCGCACCCCTGGGCAAGCCTCTTCCTGGCTAATTGAATCACAAGCTTTCCGGAGCACACAAAACACGACACAGCCCATGTGATGCTGAAACGTTGCTGGGGGAGGCAGAGGAGAGCAACAGCAACACAATGAAAAAAGAAATAAGCAACAACGTCGTCGGCGGCGGCGAGTTCCTCCCTCCACACAACAAGTCACATGACCAAACCAAAACGACCGACGCCGCAGCCGCTGCCGCTGGCGCGCGCACCATCCAACCAGTCAGCCCAGCCAGCCGATCGCAGCGAGAGTGGGAAAGAGAGAGGGCAACAAGTGGGGGGCCATTTCATTTTGCTCTGTGTGGGCCCAGGGTGGCCATCGTCGCCATTATCAGGCACTTGGCAACCCTGAAACTTAAGAAGCAGCCTCTGCAGCCCTGGCACTTAACAAAAGTCAATTGACCTTCAACCCTCGAGTGCGCGACAAGGCGAAATAATAAAAATGCCAGGTGTGACGTACGTCCGTGTGTGTGTGTGTGTGTGTGTGTGCGAGAAGTGCACAATGTCAAGTTCAAAGCAAATTGACAGACAGACAGACAGTTGTGGAGTAATTTGCTAATGATATTGTACGCCCGGCGGCCTTTAGAGCGAAAGAGAGGCAAGAACTAAACCAGGTGGCTGACCAGTTAATAACCAACAACAAATACACACAAATTTATCAACAGACAACAAAAACAACTGATGGCCACTTGACGGAGTGCAAACCGACAGCCCCACGCAGACACACACACAGGCAAGCAGACAAAGAACTTGTTTTTCACACACACAAGCAAAGCGACGCCCACGCCTGCTGATGATGCGCAGGTGGCCGGCCAAAAGGCAAGAAGAAGCATAGCCAGCTGGCGAAATTGACATGCAGCTGCTGGAAAGCAGAGCGAAAGAGACAACACCACAGCCCTTCACCGTTGCATTGAAGGTGAAAGGCGGCAGTGCGCTGGCTGTGACTTTGGTCGGCCTTGACGACTTTTGATCTGCGCTCCACACACGCGCACTTTCTTTCCACGAAATGATTAGAGGCGCTCAAATTGTTACGGTTAATTCACACCCGGAGCCAGACAGACAGGCAGTCACGGGACCGCTCGAGTGAAATCATTTCAAAAGCCCCGAAGATTACGCTGCGCGAATTTCGGGAACAAAGTCTTCCCCCTCCCACTTTAGACACTTGAGATTTTCATCTGAGGTTTCTTTTTTTTGTGGTGTGGTGGGTGGGGGTGGGGGGATTTGTAGTTGCTGACAACAAAGACAACCCACTCAAAACTCAATTACCCACAAACGACCGAAAGCAAAAGCAATTTTTGCCGCCGCTGATAATGAATGACAGACAACGAACCCCGGACAAAGGACAGCGGACGGGGGACAGCGGACGATTCTGCCAACGCGACTGCCGTGCGGTCCGTCGTCGCCACCTAAGAAAACAAACAGCGGCGAATGAACGAGCAAAGCAAACAACCGAGTCACAGTCACCGTCGTCACAGTCACAGTCACCGCGCCATCGTCACTCTCATATGACTTCGGGCAGACCACGCGACTTCGACTTCACACATGGCGAAGAGGCGCGGCGGCGGCGGCAACTCAGGAATTTGAATGTGCTGATTTCTGTTTGCTCTTTCGCACACACACACACGCACACCAGCAACGAAAGTGAGTGGGTTTGTATTTTTAACTGTTATTTATTTACTGTTTACTTTGTGCATTAATAATTATAATTCTTTTTTAGAATCATCACCCCCCACCCCCAGGCACGAAGTGTATTAACTAAACAACCGGCTGACTTGGTTGGCTGACTGTCTGGCACGTGGCTGGCGATACTAATGACTCTTCCCCCCACCCCCTCTACCATATCAAATACAAACACACTGCGTGTGTGTGCTAATTCGCTTTGGGGGCGGTTTTCATAGACATGATGGCGCCGCCCCTACCCCCACCCCTTATCAATGAAAAGCCTGCCCAACTCATTAGCCCATGTTAACAAAGCCCCCCCTCCCCCACGACGCCGTAATTCCCACGCACAGCAAATCAAACGATCGGTCGTGTCACTGATCCCTCGGTCAATTTACATTTAACCTCCCCCCACCCCTTTTACCCAACATTCGGTGATCACTCGACTGGCGTATGGGGGGCAACCCTGCCCGTCCCGAGCAACCCCCTTACAAATTTGGTTGAATGGACTGCAGTTTTGATTGATGTCTCGCCGGTTTTTGAGCGTTTTATGGGGGGGGGGGGGGGGGGGGGGGGGGGGGGGGGGGGGGGGGGGGGGGGGGGGGGGGGGGGG
>JBAMCP010001726.1:0-18648 GCA_037075105.1 Lissocephala sabroskyi
ACACAAACACGCGCCGGCAAAATGTCCACCCACACATACGCCCAGCCCCCCCCCCCCCCCACTGCCGCGCAGAGAGCCCGATTCCCTACCACTTAGCAGTCATACATAAAAACATTTTAATGCGAAGGCGCTGCTGCCAGAGCCCTTGGCCGTGTGGCCGGGGGAGTCCTTCAATGTCCGCTGGTGGTCCCTTACCTACCCCAACGACAGCAACAACAACGGCACACGAGTAACGGTAACACACGCCGCCAGTAAGCAGCGATTGCCGGCCCTGGCGACATTAACGCGACCTGGCAGCCTCAGGACGAGGGGTCCGTAAAGTAGGCAGAGTTATGCGCCGCGCTGTTTAGCGGTTCTTTTTTCTTGGCCCACACGAACGCCAGCCGAGCAGCCCAACGAAGCTTTGCCCCTCGCAGCTTTCACTCAAGAGAGCGAGAGAGTTGCTCTCTCGAGTGACTTTTGGCTTGACTCGGGCTTCGTGGAGTTGGTGAAGTGGACGTTGGTGAAGGCGATGGCTGGGGCAGGGGCAGGTGATCCGAATGTCATTTGTCGTTGGTGCAGCGGCAGCGGCTGCGTTGGCAACAACAGGTTCTCCTTCAGCCGCCATCATCATCATCAGCAGTGGCAGTCATCTGCTTGCACCGCCCCCTCCCCCCTCTCCCACCACCCAACGCACTCGCATTTTTTTCAGTTTTGTTTCACTTTTTTCGTTTTCTTCCCAAAAGTGGGTCATTTTACGGGCACGTGTGTGTGTGTGTGTGTGTGTGGTTGTCTGTTGTTCTTGTTAAATAAACCATGTTCATACAAAAGAGCACACCCACACACACACACACACACGCGCGCTGACACACGCATGCTTCGAATTGGACGTCATTTGGTCGGCGCGCGGCTCTGCCAGCTCCTTGGAGATTAATTTCGGAACTTAAGAGAAAACATTAAAATTCAAAACTTAAACATTTTTGATAATTCAACTTTCAAGCACACGTCGCTCGTCCAGGGGTGGGGGGGTTGCACATTAAGTGTCAGCGGCAGCGCAACAGCTTCAGCGGCAGCAGCAAGAAAGCAGCGCTGCCTTTTCCTCTTCCTCTTCGCTTTTGTGCTCATTGCCAAAGCCAAGCAGACAGACAGACGGACAGGCAGCCCCGAAAAAGGTTAAATGCAACGCGGCGAATAAGACGCAGCAGCCGTCGACAGCCCCTCGCCGAGGCGAGTTCTTAAAGTTCTGGTAATTTCATATGCCCACCTGCCCCGCCCTCTCCAAAAACAAAAAACGGCAATGACGGTAATCAAAACTTAATCCGATCATTTTTTATTTATACCACAGACCGTCGCTGTTTGTTTGCTTATTTTTCATTATGTGGCTTTTCATACCTCACAACCAACCGAGCATATTGGTTTCCACATCCATTTAGTCTCCATCGAACTCTACATTGCTTTAAAGATTGTAAAACACAAAGATATAGAAGATTCCCACGTCTATATCAATCAGCCGTTTAGGATTTGAATTTGTTCTTACAGCTGAAGATAAATCCGTTTGTCCTCTCAGTCAGGATTAAAGAGCATTTAAAAATCGCTAGATAATAAATGCACTCTGTTAATTTTAATCAATAATTTGTGCTGGTTGAGTTAAACTCGATATATGAAAAGTAATCCGAAAATGAGGCATACAAATTGCAGTGGAATTTCTTTTTCCCACGAAATTCTCGGGTGGGAATTTTTAGCCTTCCGTCGGAATGAAATGCCAAATATTTGTGAGTACTGCGATTTTCGGATTTGTTTTTCCGTATAAATTTCCGGTTGAGGTCCCGCCCGTTCCTTCGTTCCTCTCCAGGCCACAGCTCCTGCGTAGGTGAAAGGGTCGCCTTCACTTGACGAGGGCAAATCGAGGGCCTTTTTTTTGGCTCCTTTGTCGTCGTGACAGAGATGTCGCTAAATATTTCTCATTTCGGGGAGATGATTGGGATCTTGGGGGTGGGCTGGGAACCCAGGCAAATTGCCCTTTTGCATTGACACTCTCGTTAGTTTAGTTAATTGAAATTTGCTTTATATCTTTTCAGATTTCTTGATGAGAACCTGCAGAGAAAATCCTCTTACAAATCAACAAGCGTTTTCAATCAAAGAAGCAATCCAAGTTTTGGAGTTTATTGACCGAAAGATAAACTGGAGGAAGACCCACAAGGAAACGAAACATTCTAACGAGAGAGCCGCAGCGAGACAACCAAACGAGAAGCCTTAGAGCAAAGGTCAAGACTTGAAGCTTGAAGTGAAGAAGAGTCTTGCATTAAGTCCTTTGGAGACAACAGAGACAATTAGAAGGTTAAGAGGAATAAAGAGTAGCAAATCCTTAACGAGACGCCCAAAGGGAAGCCCTTAAGCAACGAGAGCAAAGAAGCAACGAGAGGTCGCCAAACTCTGAAGCCTCCAAGAAATATCATAAGGAGAAAACTGAAAAAGTTCCGATATCAAGACACTGACAAAACCTCCTCAAAGTCATCCAGAAACGAACCTGGAAACGGCCAAAGGATTAACAGATTCGAGGTCCAAAGCTGCCAGACAGCTGAGAAGATTTGGGGCACTGAAAACTGTGGCCGGATTTGAGTCAGGTGAGTGGATAAAAGTCAATTTTGGATTCTGAATTGATAGGGCTGGAGAATTAAGCAAACAGCCCTCGGGCCTGGGTAGATTTTATGGCTGGAAGTTTGTGGATCTGACGGGCGGGACGGCAATTGTGCGCAATGAATTCCTTGGCGCTCGAAGCGTCTTCACACACCCGACTGACACACTGACACACACACACACACCGGCCCACAAACCGATAGACCGACCGACCGACAGTCAAACAGACAGACAGACAGACCGAGAGACCTACCAACCGGAAGATGCATACACGAGCTGGCGGAATGGGAAAGCCGAGACGCATTCACTGAACACGACGAGGACGAGGACGAGGACGACGGCGATAGCGAGGCTGGCGATGCAAAGGATTCCAAGGAGAACGCACGGCGAGAGCAACGAAGACGTTGGCTGCTGCATTTGGCATTTGGAATTCGGTACAGTCCCGTTGTCCTCGTCGTCCTCATCGTCGTCGTGGTCTCCTTTTCGTGTTTGCTTCTCGCAGTTTGAATTTTGCGTAGTTATTTTCGTAAGTGCAAACAAGGAATTTGAAGAGCTTAAATATTTGATATTGGTTTTGGATTCGCCACGCCCACACTCACACTCGTGCGCACGCTCGATTTGCTCGCCCGCCCACTTCATCAGAGAAGCCGGTGGAAAATTTTAATGAAATTTCCATTGCCTCCGAAGAGAGGAAAACGTCCAGGGATCTCTCTAGCTCCCAGAAGCCCCAAAGAGTCGTCACTGCGTGACTCCACTTCACTGCGCGTGACTGTACCGCACGCTCCTAAAAACTGGTAGAGGGTAAAATACAACAAAATGATTAGCAAACCGTCGAACACTCCGACATCTGCATACCCTTTACCCACGACAGAAGAGCCGACATTGTCAGACCAACGGGTTGGCCGGATTTAATCCTTTTTGATGTCTTTTGTAGGAAGAAATATACCCCATACCCTGGCAAGGGTCTAGGGTATAATTTTGCCGACAGAAGAGCCGACATTGTCGGACCAACGGGTTGGCCGGATTTAATCCTTTTTGTTGTCTTTTGTAGGAAGAAATATACCCCCTACCCTGGCAAGGGTCTAGGGTATAATTTTTTGCCGGATCAACGGGTTGGCCTAATTTAATCATTTTTGTTGTCTCTTGTAGAAAGAAATATGACCATTACCCTTGCTAGGGTCTAGGGTATAATTTTGCAGACAGAAGAGCCAACATTGTCGGGTTAGCGGGTTGGTGTGATTTCATCCTTTTTGTAGTCTGTTTTATCAAATATACCCCTTGCCCTTGCTAGGGTCTAGGGTATAATTTAATCATTTATTTTGCTGTTGCAGCGTTAAATCAATTTGATTTGAAACGCGAATAATTTAAATTGAATTTACGCAACATCCTTCGGACTCGCATCGTCGTCATAGAAAATCAATTAGGCAATTCGAGGTGGGCTGTCGTTGGCCGTTCGTTTTATCGTTGGCATCATCATCATCCTCATCACTGAGATTTGGCAGCGCCCAGGCCAGGGGCAGGGGGTGGGGAAGGATTTCACCCAAATTCGATTCGATTTGATCGGACGGGCGGACGAAGGCAGCAGGCCGAGGAAGGAGTGCAAGGACGAATGCTGACAGGGATTAAAGGGGCAATAAATAGGCATTAGGTGCGTTAGACACAAGGCAGACAGACAGACAGAAGGGCAGACAAGGATAGA
Organism: Lissocephala sabroskyi; assembly: GCA_037075105.1. Classification (NCBI taxonomy): domain Eukaryota; kingdom Metazoa; phylum Arthropoda; class Insecta; order Diptera; family Drosophilidae; genus Lissocephala; species Lissocephala sabroskyi. Next base: position 4,316 of record JBAMCP010001726.1, read on the forward strand.
GCTGCCCGTCTGTGTGTCGATTTGTCCGTCCGTTTCGAGCAACTCGAATGGAAATGTTCTTTCAATTTGTTGTGGCTGACGATGAGAAGATTTCCTTTCTTTTGCAAAGAAATTGCGGCATATTTGAAGTGGATTGATGGACAGAACCGGCCAGCCTCTTGGCCTGCTTGACTGACTGGCCGACCGTCGCCTCATCAACGGGGGCGGCGGGGCTGGAGGCTAACAACTGTGATGAAAGGCCATAAAGTGGCTTGTCCCGAACGATGGCGAGCCAATGATAAGCGGGACCGAACTATGAAATTAAAGTCAGATCCAAAGAAGCGAAAGAGACCCACAGGGGAGGCCGCCCTTGAGCGGCCGTGGGGGGGTTCCGGGTAATCAGGGAAGGCAGAGCTGCCAGGTGAGCTGCGGAAAACCCGTGAGAAAAACACCGAGAAACACGGGAGAGGAAGGTCAACGGGCTCAAAAGTGGGCAATCCAAAGGGCAGCCAAGTTGAATTGTAACCGCCCAGATTGACAGCGGCAGGGGGCTGGGGGGTGGGGCACGAGGAAATTAAGTTATATCCAGGTCAGGTTTTCATTTTATTTCGTTTATGCTTTTTTCTCATTTTCTTATCTTCGCTTTTCCTCTTTCTCCGCTCAGCCAGCGCCGTCTTCTTCCTGGTGCGGCCGGTCGGTCGTCTTGACTGTTTTTAGATCAAAAGGACTAGATTACGGATAAGCCGTTGGTGGCAGCACCCGGATTACCTAGCCACGCCCCCCGCCCCTGGTCGATTGTAAATTTCGCCTGCATTTTAATGAGCACAGACAGCGGCACCGGCAGCACTGATGGTCATTTCATTTGGGGGTAAGTAGAGTTTGAGTGACTGACTTATTTGGTGGCAACCATTCCGCTGTTATAACGGGAGAAACGGCACTCCGAGCCGTTGTCGTGCGGGCGGCGTAACGGTAAACCAGTTTAAGGAGCATGAACAATGAAAAGGGCGGGGCGAGAGTCGTCGCCGGTGCAACAAAGCCAAGCATCCTTCGGCCCAGCCGTAAAGGAAGTTAATTTGCAAGTCCAAATGAGTTTAAGCCAAGTGATCGCAAAAAGGAAGCGACTCGCGAAATCAGGCAGAAGCCAAGACAAGAAAACCCACAAACTTCATAAGTAAGAAGCTTTGAAGCTGTTTTTTTACAAGGTGCCCACGAAGCACACGTAAAGTGTGAAGGATAGAAAGGCTGAAATTTCGAACTATAGAAAATCACGGAAAGTGAGACTTACTTAAAGCCAGGAATCATCTGCTGGTCGTAGGAAGGGAACTTAGAGCTATAAGCGAGGTTAAGTGAGGTTAGGTCGAGCCGATTGGTTAAGGGACATCAGATAAGCGATAATGATGCCAAGCTATTCGGTTCTCTGAAAGGAGATACGGAAAATGCTTCCCGGTTGGGTTTTAAATGGGCTCAAATTTCGCAGATGGAGTTTGTGGAAACGCAATGTGCAACTTTTCCAACAATTCTAAAGGTTGAGGGGTTCCAGTTAAATTTCAATACTCCAGTATACTCGAACAGAAAGGAGGACTAATTTTGGTAACGACTGTCTTAGATCTGCTTTATATCCATAGCTTACCATTCTAATACCTTATATCCAGTGCCCTTCGCGATCTCTTGAATCTTAAAGGTTCTGAATACCGATATAGTTGGGTGGGAATTCTTGAAATATCAAGTTGAAGTAGAAATGAAACTAGAAGACCGTTCAGTGTTTGCTTCCATCAAACTAAGAAGGCAATTGGGAAATTGGTTCGCGCGATTATACGAGAACTGAAGAGGATACAAAGTTCACGATCTAAGGCAGTTTGATTCCCTTGAAATTAGGAAAAGTGAGGTTAATTCGAGCCGATAATCTGAGCAACCAACAATCACGTGAAGGAGGGAGAGGGCTTTGCTTTAAAATAAGAGGACCTACGAGCTTTTGATTCTCGATTTTCGTGATATGTTTGCCGCTCAATGAGCCTGGTGTTCGTGTCAAGATTCTTGATCTTCTTCAGGCGATTTCAAAGCAGGTACAGTCGCTTCAGACGCTTGATTTGCTCGATTTAGGCGCTCAAAAGTGATTGAGATCCAAAGTCGAGGCAGTGGGATCGAAGGCCACAGAATCCTCGCTGCTTGTATGCTTTTAGAAGGAAGGAAGAGCTGATCAAATGATGATAAAAATCAAGTCGCAATTGCGGAATCGTCAGGTGTATAAAAGTCGTCTCGCTTTATTTCAATTTCGAGCTGGGCTAACCAAAAAGCGGCAAAATGCCCGGACACGTCGCCTACTGTTGAATGCAATGAAACTCACTGCACGCAGGGTTGCATTGCATACAAATGAAGGCGGACGGCAGGACAGCAGGACGGTTGGTTGGGTGGAAAAGTATGTGGCCGAGTATGTGGAAATAAAACGCAAAAGTTTCCGCAACTTTGCCAGCGATCTCTTAACGACGGACGCCGTGTCCTTGTGGGCGGGGGCGGGGGGGCAAGGCAAATGAAGCGCAAACGAGGCCCCGCCGACACGCCCCCCCAGCCACACAGAACGCACAACTCTATTTACGCTCGGTTGATGCTGCAAGCACTGGTTGGGGGCTGGGGTGGGGGTGTTGGGGGGTTCGGTCTAAAAACAATACATTTAATTAAACTTTAAGATGAGTTGGCACAACATTCACACCCCCGCACTTTGCGAAATAGTAAATACTCTAAACTAAAACTGCCCGGAGAGCGGAATGGAAAAGAAAAACGAGAGAACAAAAAAAAAAAAAACAAAAAACACACGGTAAATTGTTTGTCCGGGGCGTTGGTGGGGAGCGGCAGGACGTAAAGAGCTTCACAAATTTAATTAAAAAATTCGCCCAAGTAAAATGGCCGGCGACTTGTGAGTGCGCTCGGCTTTCCCAACCAAACGAAATGACATTTGGGCTGCCTTCTGTGTGTGTGTGTGTGTGTGTTTCTATCGCAATGCAAAAGCATTGAGGAATTGAGCAATTGATGTGGGAACTTTTAGGAATCTTTAATTTTATTGCTGCGGCCTCTCCACTCGGCACTTTGTGCTGGGTTGACTTCTCTTTGACTTTCTCCAGAATTTTGGTTAAATTTAATTAGTGGTTTCCTTGAAGTCTCTCAAATTATATGTTGAAGTCAAGGGTTTTCTTTAAAGACTGACGAATTCGAATGCTCTTTCCTCAATTTAGCCAATTTCTTCTCGTTCGTCTTGTTTTTTTTTTATTGGTTGTCCCAGAAGTTCCTTCAGCTTGAGAGGCTGCTTCAAAGTACTGCGAACAACAAGGACAGACGCAGGACTTTTGCCACTGGTCCGTCGAGCAACTGCTTCTGTTTATTAGTTTTTAACGTACTTCGCCTTCACTTTCATTGCTCTCTCGGTTATGACAGCAATTATTATTGTTTCCTTCCTTCACTCTTTTTTAGAGCTCCTCTTTTCTGTCTTGCTTACTGACGACCCAAAACCTTGAAAGCCCCACAGCCCTTTTGGTTTTACTTATGCTCATTCCGCTTCTCAGACTGCTGATTATCCCGTTAAACGAGCGTGCGGGAAAGCCAAGAATTCTTTGGAATTTCGCTGACCAGAGATGCCAACTTGCCACTGAACGACGCTTGCCACAAACTTTTTATCTCCCGCCCCCAAAAACCACAACTTAAACTGCTCTTCCTTCTTAGTCTTCTACTCAGGGAGAATCTCTTATCTTGGTCCCCTTAACCGACTGATGAAAGCGGCTGATGTTGGCTTCTTTTATTTCTCATTTGCAGTCCCTGATGAAATAGCTTCTTAATTTCTTAGTTAAATTTCTATCGGCCGCCCCCTGCTCTTCTTTCAGTCGTCTCTCTTACTGTATTCACGCGAGCAATCGATAGGCAGCCTGCGATGTTCGATAACAACTGCAATGCCTCATTCTTTAATCAAATCTTAACACGTGGATCAATAACTCCCGGGACTAACTGTGATCCGGCGTTGCCAACAAAATTTCCATATTTTTTCCAATAAGTACAATCCTTTAAAAGTTACCTGCCAGAATTTCATGTCATTCTGATGTTTGGTCAAAGAGTTACAGCGTTTTAGTGCCGCTCCTCTTGATATTTTCCAAGCAATGAATTTGAAACCGTTTTGTGTAACCTGCCAGCTGGGAGGTGGGAACTTGGGGAACTCTCCGATCAGCCGAGAGGTCGCTTGGGACCGAGGGAAGTCACTGGGCTTTTATACATTCACCGCGACTGTGTTATTGGGAATCTTAACCAATGTCCTGTTATTCTTATAGTGTTTTTATTGTGTCCTAACATAACCTTACCCTGCAACAAAGAATATAAATCATATAAACCCTGGAAGCCTTTTCTCTAGCGAATTCTGAATTAATCGACTTCTTTCCCAAGCAGTTCCCAATTATTAAAAAATCTGGTCTATCGGCTGAGTTGTTATCGATTTGTTTCTCTTTTAGGCTTTGTTGGGATCTCTAAAGCGTCTGCAAACCAGTAAATCGCGGGTTTTTGTTTCAGTTTCGTATTTTTATTTCATGCAAAATTCGCAACTTTAAAATGCAAAGGCTTGAAAAATTCCTCCCTGGGTGTGACATTCAGCCTGTCTGTTGTCTGTCTGTGTGTCCCTGTGTGTGTGTTCTAGTTTTGTAGTTAAATTTTTGCCCAAGGGCGGCGGCTGGGGGCCGGGTAGGCATGCAATTTATATCGTGCGTTAGGAAGAAACTTTCGACCCAAAGAATCGCTCGCCGTTGTCGCTGTTGCTGCCGTTGCTGTTGCTGTTGTTGTTGTTGTTGACGCTGTTGTTAAACAACGGTAAAGCTATCTAGTTGATGACTAAAACTTTCCGTTGTGCTCATGTCACGGCCACGCCTCCCCCTCAGCCGTTTTGAACTCCTCTGCTTGGCGTCCAGCATTCTCGGCTTGCCGATTGCCCACCCGCCTCCCCCCGACCGCCATGGCCGACGCCACTGGGTTTTCCCACGCTCTGTTTCCCGGCCAGGCCCACTGGCCTGACACACAGACACACGTCGTCTCTCACGGCGGCTCATCCTCTGCAGCGTCCTAGTTTCAGTCACCTGGGGTGGGGTTGGGTTTTTTGTGTAGTTTGCGGCGGTGTCCCTGGGAAATTGTTTCTGACCAAATTGGTTAGAGCCCCAAAGACCGGGCGACCGCCAATGTCGACCGCTGGCCGGTCTCCTTGCTTCGAATTAGTCAATTGTGGGCGTGGCTGGGGAAACCTTTAAGGCAACGCCAAGTCAGTCGGAGTTTTCTCAAATTTGCAACTGCCATGGGCGGAGGGTAAAATCAAACCGACGGGGTGACGGGGGGGAGGTGATTTTCTTTCTATCGCGCGCGCATTTTCAATTTCAATGCAAGAGCGCCCGTTGCACTTTTGCATCAGTCCTCCCCCAGGGACCAACTGTAAGGACGACAAAAGTACAGTCCCCCCGACAGCCTCTCGGAAACGCTCGATCTGGCCGCTTGCCATTTTCAATCGCCAAACGAATGCCATTTCCGTTGCCAAGATGGCAGCGTCGGTCGCAGGTTGGCAGCCCCGGCCCGGCCAACTGCATCTCCAAGGGGGTGGGGCCACCAGCCTGGGGACCCGTCAGAGTCCTCGGCGACACCAGCTCCTTCACATAATCGAGTTTGTTCCACCAGCAAGCGTTGAGCGGGGGGCGAGGCTCGTTGGCAGGTACAGTTGCCTCCGTTGTGTGCGTGCGCTGGGGGTTTGTGCCGGCGCATAACAATAAATGCTAATTTCCTGAGCTGCACATAAAACAAAACTTAATTGAAAATGCCAAGAGAGACGGGCCGCACACACGCACACGCAAGGCGACGACGAGGACAGCTGGCCAGCTCCTGGGGCTCCTCTCGCCGCAGTGGGCCATCAATCGACGGAATGCACTTGAGACGCCGCCAAACGGGGCACGCACTAAAAATCCAGCCAGCCCCAGCAACCGGACCGGACCCACTTTGCCCGCCTCTAGGGCAGCGATATGAATACAAAATATAATGAATAAATTGGCATATGAAATGGCAACGGGGGAGTGGCAGGTGGGTGGGGGGCGCTCCACGCACCTGGAGACTTTCGCTTTGATTATAAGAACAACCAACAGAATTTAATGGCGTGCCAAGTGAATGGTCAAAGTTTACCTTCTCCCGCCCCAGCCGGCGTTTCTATCGACAGCTGCGAATTCTCAGGTAGCAGGCAAAATTCCCCGGGTCTCTCAAGAACGACAGTGGCGGTGGGTGGAGGGGGGCGTTGAGGGCTTTGTTGGCTTTGATTTTGTCGAGTTCAATGAAAATAATCCCTACCCACCACCGGCGCGCTCAGGCCACTTGGTCCCGCAGGATTCACGGGCCCGTATTATTCATTCGCCTTACGAAATTAGATAATTGGCGGCGCTGTCCGTCCCTCCGTCTGAGGAGGGGAGGAAACGATTCCATGGCAGGTTTCGCTTTCAAGTCGAATTTCAACGGTTTTTTTAGGCCTTCAAGAATCTCAGGACAAATGTATCAATTTTATTGGGGAGGCGGGGGAGTGGAAAATGAGGAAATAAAGGAAGTGAAATGATTTGATTTGAGGAAGGAGAAGGCGAAAATTCCTGCATTCATAGGATAGTTCGAAGCATAGCTTATTCAGGGTTGCATTGACTTCCAATAGATCTCAGGGAATCTTGGGGATCAGTTGAGGGAATCCCAAGAGGAATCTCTGGAAAGTTCTCTAGAAGTCGCTGAAGCTTTCATTAGATTATGGGAACCCTTTTCAGCCTCAATCTTCTGTCTGCTCACCTTCAACTTTACTTTGATCTCCCGAGATTCCCATGGTGATTCGGTATATTTTCATAATAACGACGCGAATTTCGCAGTTTCGGTTTATAGGCATTCGCCCATTAAGTTTTAATTCACGAACGGCAGACCAACTGGCTGAATGTTCGGCTGGCTGTCTGCTCGGCACGATTGATGGATGTTGGGGAATTGCAGGTCCTTTGATTGGTCGTCGAAATTAATCCCATTCATCTCGGTTGCCAGTCGATGTAAGCTCCTCCAAAATCGCTCTTCTCGATGGAGATGTCATCCCCCCCGCCCCGCGCTCTTTCTCCTGGCAACCCCAGGTCCCTTGTCTCATTAGCGTAAATCTACCGAACTATCGATAAATCAGTTTTCTCTGCCCACGCCCAGTCGGCTGTGTGTGTGGGAGCTGGCGGGCAGGTGGGCCAGATAATGGGAAATGAACTTGGGCTGGGGACGGGGACACCTTTTACCGTCTTGGGGGATTCCTCGTATAAATCAAAGGATTGACCCAAATTGTGTGAAATTCTCTGCCACCGTCACCTTCATTTTTAATACGCTGCAATCTCCTGTTTGTCATTTTTATGTATTTCCTTTAGGACCTCTTTCAATGACTTGGCCCCCCCCAAAAAAAAACAACAACAGCGGGAAAGTCGCTTCGCCGGCTGAGCTTCGCCGGCTGTTTCCGGCGAGCATCCTGGCGCTGCAGCCTCCCCGTCCTTGGCGTCCGCTGCTCCTCTCCGTTTCTTGTTATTAGCATAATGCGATTTTGTGCTCACAGATTGTTGACTTGATTTACCCGGCCCACTGTGCCTGAGTCGCGGGCGAGGCGGCGCGTCGGGTTGACGGTAAGTGGCACTACCGACGGCACTTCCTGGCAGCTTGGCAAGGACGCGGGCCAGCGCGCGCTTCCTGCGTCGCAGCCACGCAGGGTTGCCATATCATCTGCAGGTTTTTTGTGTAAACGATGTCGTTGCGATTGCATTTGCCACGCCCGCGATTGCATTGATTTCGTCGGGCAAGTGGGGGGCGCTTGTCATTCATGCAATTCACTCATGCAGTCATTCATTTTTATCAGCCGCGCAAAACGCTTTAAGGCCGGCAATGAAGACGGCGACGAGCGAAAGGACGCAGGAACTGCCTGACGTGCAGTGCAATTCAAAAACCTGCAAGGGCGGCGGGGGGAGGACCTGCCCCGCTTTACACGCGCTTATTTGCCTCTTCAGTTGGCCAACATTTGTAGTTGCCCCGCCCAGCGGTGGCAAAGCTACAAAGGAACCTGGCCAGGGGAGAGAGTGTGTGTGTGTGTGTGTGGCAAAGAAAACGCGAAGGGGTTGACAAAGCCAGCGCCTGGGGTGCGGACAAAAGCGGGGATCCGGGCGTCCTTCCCCTTGCTTTCCCTTTCAGAGCCTTTGATTTTCGCTTTCATTTTGCCGCCCACCTTCCCCCGCTGCTAATCAAATGAGGGAGGCTGAATCGAGGGGAGCGGCTGGCTCCTTATTACCGTTATACAGTAGCCGATTGTTGGCTCATCTGCGCGCCTTCTGCGGTTGTTGGCGGCGGTTAGCGGCAGGTGGCTGTCTCGGGGGACGGCAGCGGCTGTCGTTGTGATTTCATTTACCAGCCGAGTGGGGAGGGCCGCGCCGCCGCCGTCGATCCGCCATTCGCCTGTGGAGCACTTGACTCGCATGGGGCGAGGGGACGAAACTCATTTGAAATGCAAGCACATTCGCAATTTCACATTCGCATTCGTTAAAAGTGCAAAAAAGAACGCACTCGAAACTAAGCCAGCACCACTCCAGCCCCCTCGACCCGCTTCCGGGCCTCCCGCTCTCGGGCAGCGTCGCTTACTCCAAAAATCAAACGAATCAACCCAAAAAAAGCTGAGCCGAAAACGACACTGAATGACGAGCCGTCGACGTGGCCACCCACCAAGCACTGCGCTCGATCTATTAAGAAATAGTTAAGAATCCATTTTAGTCGCTTTGAAGACGACAGGCGGTGGGAAAAGTCTTGAGACAAGACTGCCCATAAAAATGCCCATAGAAGTATGCTATGTTTTTTTCAATCAGCGAACTGCAGGCCAACCAACGAATTCCATCGGTCTCCCTCACTCTCTCTCTCACTCTGTTGCTTTTTATCTCTCACTCTCTTCTTAATTTCAAATTATTTTATTTCTAATGTGCAAATCTTTCTCCTTTTCAGTTTACATCGATCGATCGCTCACCACTGGAAAGTCTGCTAGCCCCAAGCAAGCACTCAGGTAAGTCCTTTTATTTTGTTATTATTTATTCCCTGAAAGTGTACATTCTTCGGGTGGACTTTCTATCAAATGATTTTGGGATTCTCCAACAAATTCTCCTTGAAAGGTGAAGATCACTCAGATCAGCAGTCAGTCGGACTTTTGTTTACAGCCCAAGCAGGAAACTTTAGGAGTTTGTTTTCTAGGGTTCCATTCATCCTTCTTGGCATTCTCGAAAAATGCTTGTTCTCTCAATTCACCTTTGAAAAATGCTCGCTGGGAGGCGTCGACTCGCCTTTTGTTTGCCGGGGATCGGGATCAGCAAAGCCAACGGGCCGAGCCCCTTCAAGAGGGTGGGGTGGGGCGGCCCATTCGCCCTCCCCCTCCCGCTTTCGGAATGGAAAAAGGTTCTTTGTTTATTTTCACCCCCTCCCCACGACCCGGCCTGTGCTTTTCTTCTTTTGATTGCACCTGCAAGCGAGCATCCTATCTATTCACATCTGCCAACGCATGTGTGTGTGTATGTCGTGTGTGTGTGTGTGGATGCTCAGCTTCAATCACCACTTAACCCGAGCCCCAGCTGTCCCCATCGGCCGCGCCCTGCGTCCATCGGCGCCATCGTCCTGTTGGTTGGATGCAGTGTACATTGCATAATTTACCGTTAGAGTCAACAGTGTTTTCCCAAGTTTAATTAAATTTGCGCTTCTGAGCTTCTGCCATGTGTGCGGCACCGCCGCCACCGTCACGCCCACAGCCTCCCTTCAATCGCTTAGCCTTCTCCTTTCTCACCATGAAATCGATTGCTCCGGCAAGAGGAACGCAAATCGAATGACATCCACCGATGCCACCGTGGGGCAAACTTCAATTTCTCCGACTCGGCAGATTCATTTTCAAAGCAGACAAAGGAGTAATTCGGAGAGCAACTGGAGTTTCAAAGATTAATCTCTCAATCTTTAAGTCCAACTTCAACTTTTCCAAATCAACCAATCACAATTCCAATTCTCGGATCTCGTTGCTTATTTCTTATGAGTTGTTTTTCAGTTTTAAGCTGCAGACGCTTCTCTTTAATCTTCTCACTTTCGAGTTGTGTTTCCATCTCTAATTTAAAGTACTTTTATTTCTCAACTCTTGCTATCAACTTAAATGATTTTGCCATTTACAATTTCAATATTCTTGTCTCCCTTTTTTTCTGTGGATTTAATTTCTCTTCTCACTATTGGGCCCATTTTCCATCTGTAATTAAAGGCTCTCTCATTCATTAACTCTTGCGCTTAACTTTTAAGATTTTGACACTTACAATTTCATCTCATTTGTCTCATGGACTTAATTCTTCTCTCGATCTGCAGTCGATCTTTTTCATTCTGACTTTTAATTGTCTATCTATTTTCAATTTTCACCCTCAGCCTTTATTTTCAATTTTGCATATTTCTTTCAATCAACAATTTCTGTAGCTTTAGATAAGAATTTAACAATTGATTCAAAATCACTTCCGATCGTCTCTTTAGTCCCTTGAGAAGCTTCAACGCCAATCCTTAAAGATCTTCATGCAGTGATAGATGATCTATTTGTCCTTTTATCAGATGGTATAGCTTCTTTCCTTCTCGCTGTTCAAGAATTGAATTGCCTCGCATTTGAAATCTTCAATTTTCGTTAACAACTTTCGATATTTTCTGCGAGTTGTTTTTTTTTTTTAATTTAACTTTAGCATTCAACTTTGAAATGCAACTCTGCTTCTTCTGTTTCAATCTCTAAATTGTTGCTGAAAGTTCTTCTGCAATTTAATCGCTTAATTTACTTCAATCTCTACTATAATTGCGTTCTTAAGTCCTCAGCTCCTTTGATTGAATCGGTTTCTGCTTCCATTTTCAATTTCATTTTCGTTCTTCAATTAAAAAGATTGAAGCTTTCTTCCACTTTCAATGTTCGTTAATAATCAGCCGCTTCAATCTGCTGGAGAGCCGGGCAAGAATGTCAGGTGGCCTTTCAATGAACTCATCAACCCATCGTCCCCCCCTCCACACTCATTGCCAACTTTGTCAGCCACTCGCCAGCACTTTTGTTCGAGTGTGTGTGTGTGTGTGTTCGCTTCCATTGAATGACTGTGTTTGCTGGTCGGTTGACTGGGCAGCCGTTGACGTTGGATGGCGTGCGGGCTGAGTTGCCTATCGAAGGACTCATCAGTGCAACGGCGGCGATTAAACAAAAACCGCAAGCATATCAATAACCCCCCCACTCCCCCCGTGCCGATCAAGCCTCCTCCACGACAAGCCAACTGTTGCGATTGATTTTGCCCGGCGGGGCAACAATGCCGACGGCAACAATGCAACTTACAGACGGCACTTTGCGTTTTTGCCTCAATCTCGGCCGACGGGCGGCCACTTGTCGCTGCTGTTGTTGTTGTTGTTGTTGTTGCGGGAATTTAATTAAATGTCACTTTGATCGAAATAATCATGTTTTGCATAAGTGTGCGCGTGTGTGTGTGCAATAATTGCAAGGCTACCGGACGGACAGACAGGCAGCTCCTCCCCGCCGGGCTGCCGGTCTGCCTCTCCGGCGGCTGTTGCAAGTAATGAAATTAATTATGGCAAAAAAAAATGAAAGAAGAAACGAAAACAAAAGCAGCCCAGCAAATTGAATCACTCACACACACACGCCGCCCTCTTTGCCACGCCCTGCCGGCTGCTGGGCTCATGCTAAACGCCCCGAGCTCCGAAAAATGTAAAGAAGTGTTGGATGCTCTTAGGCGCAAAGGCCCGAGGAGTCAATGTAGCCACCCCCTGCGCTCCTTGTTGCTGTGGCAGACAAATTGGCGCAGGCTGCCAAGGTTGCCAGGCAGCCTCGTTTCATTTTTTGCCCGGGCACTGCCACGGCGAAGGCAGCGGCCAGCAGACTTCAACCTCTGAGTGTGCCTGTGTGTGTGTGTGTGTGTGTTGAGGCGTGGCAGGCCGTCATTATGGTAGGTTATGTTTTTATAATGAGCTGACAACCCCAGAGTCCCCCCACCCCCACCCACGCCACGCGCTCCCGCTAACTGAATGGGTTGAGTCTCCTCCCGCCGGCCCGCACCGCTTACGTTCCATTTTCCGGCTTATGTTTCATTTTTTTTGTTCTCCTCGGCGGCGGCCGCTTCGTCGGTGGCTGTCATGATGGGTTAATGAGCGATGTTCCAGGCCGCCCCCTCGCGGAAGGGGTTAAAAAGCTAACGGTATTTACTTTTCATTTTGCCTGGGCAACGCAGGATTCTTGGAATTCGTTCAAATGCCGTCGTCGCTGTTGCCGGCTGGCCAGCGAAAATTGTAACTGTAAACGGTTATCCTGGCCGGTATTCTAACGGTATTTGGCAGCGAAATTTTGCCCGCGTCGCAGGGAATTCAAGTCAGCCAATGGAAATCAGAGGCGCTCGGTGTCGGCGTCGGGGAAAGGAATGTCAATTGGATTTGCGCTTTTCTTTTTTGTTGCTTGAATTTTCAAGGAACTCGTTTTTCCCGCTACCTGAGAATTTACAGTTTCCGTTTAAGGAAAGATTTCTGGCTGATTTGTTAGTTGATCTTTAAGCAGAAACTCCGAAACCTCTAAAAGAAAAATTGATCTAAGGATCTTTGAGATCTCGACGGCCACTAAACGATTTCCCACCTGAAATCCTCACTTCGTCTAAGGATCCTTTAAAGGCTCTTAAGCTCGTTTGGCAATTCTTGCTTTAGACATAAGCAAATCAAAGAGGATAATCGGCCAGAAGCCTTAAAGCCAAAACGATTGGAGTGAGAAAAATGCGAGAAAAGTTTTTTGTCTAAATTGAAATGCCTTTGGACGGGCAGCAAAGGACTCGCGGCCTGCAGCTGCCATCCAAGACTTCAATTGCACTCAACTGACCGCTCAATCATTGCCGCCGGCGCTCACAGTCGATTGAATGGCCGGCTGGCTGGCAATTTCAGTCGATTGCCCGCCTTTTTTATTTCCCTGCCGCCGAACCAACTCAACCGGCAATTTAATGAGAAATTTTATAGAGCCCGCTCTCTGGGTATTTTGTTTATTGACTGAAAAATTTCAAAGAACGACTGAAGAATCACAAGAAAAGCCAATGATCCACTAGCTCCCGGCGCCCCGAGCCCCAGCCTCCGTCCACCAGCCAAGGATCTAAAATTTTCCCATCTTCTTCATTTTGTTCAGCTGCGAGACGAACGAGTTGGCCAGCAGATCGTCCAGTTCCCGGCAAAAGGCCGCCTTCGAGATTCCGCTGTCGAGAATGCGACCACCGTTCTCGTCCAATCGATCGAACCGGTTCAATTGCTTCCTCGCATTGAGGGAGCCAATGCCACCGATGCGATTCATCGGAAGGAACTCTATGGTCGGCCGGACGGATCTCTTGTCGGTCCACTGGGAGCGCTTGCGTGGGTACTGCACAGATCCGGAGCGCGGCATCAGGTGGCGGTAGATTCCAGAAACCTTTCTTCGGAATCGCTTGAGTATATCATCCATTCCAGGGACACCTTCCAAGCGTGTTGTCGTTGGGGGCGGCGGGGGCGGTCTGTCCAAAAAAGTGGGTGTGGTCTTTTTTTGGGTTTTTTTGTTGTAGTTTGATTTTGTTTGTTTTTTCGTTTTATCCCTTACAAAAACCTATCGGAGCTTATTATCTGTGGTTTTTGGAATTTTGACTGAAAAATTCAAGCCCACTTGTCCCACAACATTCGTTAGTCCGGTCGGTGGGGCTGATAAATTTTATGGCCCACTATAAATAACCGATACTCAGATATTGCGATATTCCGCATTGTCGGCCCTGCTGACCGGCGCACTTTTGAGGCCGCCTTTTTTTCTTCTTTATTTCGCCGGAATCATTAAAAGTTTGGTTCAGGGTTTCCCGCGGATTTCGTGCCAGCGCAGTGCGAAGTTTTTGTCTCGCATTCAATGTCCTCAGGGAGCGGGTGGACAGTTCTTTGTTTGCGGCTCTGCGCGTTTGTCGCTAGTGTAAATCCAATTGGGCTTATTTGGGTTAAAATTATTTCAATCATGGTTTTTACCACTTAATTTTCGTTATCAAAAGCTTACCGTACATATTTTTTTCACAATTTTAATCGATTCATTCGATTCATTTATTTAATTCTTCTTTTATTTTCAGCGAGCTCCCATCGCGCGTTTTAGAGGCATAGCATAGCATACTTTTGGGGGCGATGCTCCCAATAAAAAGATCCCCAGAAGTATGCACTGCTTTGTCCCTCCACCCCTTGGCCTGGGATAGCGCCGCCGAACACCTCCCACGCAACACTACTGGCGATTGGAACGAGATATTCTTTCGAAT
>JBAMCP010001727.1:3557-18638 GCA_037075105.1 Lissocephala sabroskyi
AAAATTTAAGCCGCCTAGTTTGAATATAAAGTTTGGGTTCTTCATAAACTTGTATTCCTATAGAGATCAAAACAATATCTATCTCAGTTTCAAAGACCATTTCAAGCATCTGAGAAATCCAAAGAGCTTCAGATGGGACTGCTGACTCAGCAGGTTCTGATATGAAGGCCTAGGAATCTTGTAAGCTCTTTTAAGAGTTTTATTTCTCGCACAAAGCTAAGAACCGTCGGCAGAATATTACGCGTATCTGGATTTCTGTTACAGATAGATAGTTTCTATATTTTTAGCAAATACAGCGGATGTAATTGCAGTTTAAGAATCAAAATATAATGTGTTTTTTGACAAGTTAAATTACATTTTTAAAATGATACCCAAGGCAGTTTTCAAGTTTGAAAAACAAAATCCCAAAGCTCCCCTGGTTATAAAATAGTTGAACTATTCTTTAACTTTTTGTTACTATTATAATAAAATTAAATTGTTATTATTATATTGTTATTATTATTATTCTTTAAATTATTGTTACTTTTACAAAAGTTTGAAAAAAATTTAACCCAAGACATCCCAAAGAAAATGTTACAGTTTTTCCGTAAATATTTAAATTATTCTTTAAGGACTTTAAGCTTTCTATACCCCAATTATTGTTTCTTCTAAAAAAAACAAATATAATAAAGAATATAACCCAAGACAAAGTGTTCCTGTAAATTATTCCATAACAACTCAAATAGTATTCAATACTTTCTTGAAAACCATAAATAATTCAGAATCTAATCAAAACTGATCTACTATGTTAGTATTCTTGAATTAAATTCACCAAATTACCGAGTTAGTTAATTTCAAATTGCCTCCCCTTCTCCCAAAAAGAGCCAAAGCTAAAGGAATCTTTTTTCCCTCTCCTCCTTCCATAAGTCACCGGCAAGTTGCTGGCGTTACAGAACTTACAGGAGGCAACGGGAAGGAGGCACGACTTACACACGAGCGGGAATCGAGGTGACTTACTAAATGGAAAGCGTGGCCACCGCGCGCCACACGCGGCACTCGCACTTCCCAAGGAGCGAGCATCGCCAGTCGCTCGACGCTCGTCCGCCGCCTGCCCCTGGGGTCGGGATCCGCAGTCCTTTCGACGCACGCATAGGCAAGTTTCCCACAGGTCGGATGGCCAACAAGTGGAAAAGGACCAACAGTCGGGAGGACGTGCCTGAAATGAAATACCAATACAGCGGGGGAAGGGAGGATAATCGAACAGGAAGTCGCCGACACTGGCGCTCCGTTCCCACGCCACAGAGAGCGAGAGCGAGGGGCAACGGGAATCGGATCGGTTTGTTATCCTTTTGGGCCGAGCAAATCATAACACACAAATCTAGAAACCGAAACGGCAGCTGTTCCAGTCATGAAATTGCAAACATTCCCAGGCAATTTCTATGGGGCGTCTTGTTCTCCCTTCCTTCGCTCGCTCGGTTCGGGCAGGAGCAGGTGAGCAGATATCGTTGGTGTGAGAAACCCGGGAGGAAAGTAGTTCCCACGATCCCAGCCAGGAGACAGCGGCCGTCTGGCCAGCCGTCCCTGCGGTAACGGCCATAAGGGTGCCCTGCCCTGCCCTGCCGGGAACAATAAGAAAGAGCGACACAAACAATAAGAAATGACGAGGACGCAAGGAGCGATCAACCCTCATGCCGATGCAGCCGCTCGCCTGCCGACCCCGAAATGCCAGCGCAGCCCCCGAGTCCTGCCGCCGTCGACGGGGGTTGATTTCGATCGGCTATAAAAGCAACTGACCAGCCAGTCCCTCGGCACACAACGTCTTGTCCGCTCAAAGCAGCCACATCGCGAGCAGCGCTCAAGGAATTTCAATCCTCACACAAACAAAAATGTCCTTACAAATCTCCGAAATGTCGAAGACCTACCAATACCGCAAGGTCATGAAGCCCATGCTGGAGCGCAAGCGCCGCGCCCGCATCAACAAGTGCCTGGACGAGCTCAAGGACCTCATGGTGGCCACCCTCGAGTCCGAGGGCGAGCACGTCACGCGCCTGGAGAAGGCCGACATCCTCGAGCTCACCGTCACCCACCTCCAGAAGATGAAGCAGCAGCGCCAGCACAAGCGGGCCAACGGCAGCTCCAAGACAATGACCCAGGCCGAGGGCTTCCGCTCGGGCTACATCCATGCCGTCAACGAGGTCTCCCGCTCGCTCTCCCAGCTGCCCAATGTCAACGTGAGCCTGGGCACCCAGCTGATGACGCATCTCGGCCAGCGACTCAACCAGATCCAGCCGGCGGTCAAGGAGGTGCTGCCGGTGACGGCCCCGCTGTCGGTGCACATAGCCAGCCGGGAGCCTTACTCGGTGCCGATCTCGCCGGTGTCCAGCTTTGCGGGGAGCCCCAATTCGAGTGTGGCCAGTGCCTCCCTGCTGACCACTTGCCCCAACCCGGACAGCGAGGACGAGGAGAACGTGTGGCGTCCTTGGTGAGGCCGGCGGCGGGCGGTCTGCCGAACAGTCTTCCATTTTTATATTTAAGTGCGGAAAAGCTTTAAACGAGGCCTCGACCCATGTGATAATACCGATTAAAAAAACACCCATAAATTATAAAAAAACGAAGGATTTTTAATTTTTGTAGCCTGGAATTCCTAGACCAAGAAAACAATGGCAGCTCCTCGGGGGGAACAATGCTGAGCCCAAAAGAAAAGCCATAAAACCTCAGCGGCTACCGGATGGCCGGTCGGTCTGTCTGTCTGTCCGCCGAACACGTGTGCAGACAATAAAATCTAAAAAATTACAGATTTATCTTGGCGTGTCTAATCGAGTTACGAGAATGTCGCCCAGGACAGACACACAAAAAGAGACCCGAAACGGGCCCGAGCGACTACAAAGAGGCCAAGGATCGCGGCAGTCACTCGGCTAGAAAATCTCCAACAGACGTAGGACAATCGGAGTAATTGCCGGTCAGCCCGCGAGAAAGTGGACAGGATGTGAGTTTCGTAATTAGGACGGCCAGGAAGTCGTTTTGGGGCCGCCAATTAACTTTGGGGTCCAATGCTTCCAATCCTTCCCCGGCCAATTAGCTAGTCCCTGGACCCTGTCTATGGGCAGCCCCATCCAGAAATGAGGGAAAACCAGTAGCCGACCGTGTTGACAATTAAAGGCGAGATATCCAACATTTGTGGACCCACACGAGACGATCGATTGGGCATAATTACGCGCCTGCTAGGAGGGGGCAGGGAAAATTAAAGATCGTCGACAATAACAAACCAGAGTGGACAATCAGATGCATAAAGAGGCCTATAAAGAGGGGAGAGCCCGTCCATATGGGCTATTTGGAAGGGCTGGCAACAAAAGATACTTAATCTCTCAAAGGCAAGACCCGATGAATGATGAACGAATGTGGACGTGGATGGGTGTGCGGTTCGGTAACTGAATCCCAATCACAATCCGAAAACGGCTCGCAACGCAGGCCCAAGTCATTAAAAGAAAGAAAAAGACGACAATGAACGGCCTGCGAAGGGCTACGGGCCACGGACACGCAAAGGAGACGGCAAGGAAAAAATATCAGAAGCGAAGATCGTGAGAAAATGGTTTGGAACGTGGTTCTCACACGATCGACACACCTGCCCTTTTTTTATACGTTACACACACACACACACACACAGAAGAGAGAACCCTCCCTGCCGTCGTCTTTGGCCACAAGATCACGACCGGGCCCGCGCGTTCAACATGAAAGAGAAAATCAGACGGCCAGGCAGGCAGGCGGGAGGGCAGCCGGGCGCAGTCGTCGGTGACTTCGGCGCACGGCCGGCGTGCATTGGACCAAGTTTGTGTAATGATTGTGGACACACGATCGTTAAAAGTCAAGTTTCTCGGCCCGTCGTCCCGGGCGGCGGAGGTGCCGCTCTGGCCTGCGGTGCGGCGCATGCGCAGCCTAAATGCGGCGATGCCAGCGCGCGCTGCTTTTGCGCTGTAAGCGTTTTGTCGAACGAACTCAATTTGGTTTGTTTACGGCACACACACTCGCACACACACACACACCGAGCTGCTTATATGGTGTGCTATTGACT
The DNA here is from genome assembly GCA_037075105.1 of Lissocephala sabroskyi. NCBI lineage: Eukaryota > Metazoa > Arthropoda > Insecta > Diptera > Drosophilidae > Lissocephala > Lissocephala sabroskyi. The sequence continues at coordinate 7,606 of JBAMCP010001727.1, forward strand.
CTGTAATATCTTTAATATGCTGTGTGGTGGGGGGGAGGGGGGAGGGATGTTGTTGTTGGCGGCACACGCGCTGCTGCCACTGGACGACAGCCTCTCTTTTCTCGGCCCGGTCCGGCACGAGTTGCCTGGCCAGGCCGGTTGTCTGCCCCTGGCCACTTCCTCAACACGGGAGTGGGTGATCCCACATCGGGTTTTCTTGGCCTCTTAGAATCTTTTATAGGAACAAATAACTTCTTTCCCTGTTTATTTGGGTCTCTACTTAAAGGTCTTGGAGGGTTTTTAAGACTCCCATCTAAAATAGCGCGTACTGTACTTTTAAGACTCTTAAAAAAACCGCAAAAATTAATCCCCACTCATGAGAGCGAAGTTGGGAACTATTAACGGTGTGCGGGCAACGATCGTGGCCAATTAAGCCGGCGAGGTGATGACGAGCATCAATAACAGTAACAGCGACCGATCGACCGGCGGAGTTACGCAGTCGGCCATCGACACATCATCAAAATTCATCAAGGTGTATGATGGATTTTTAGTAGAAAATTGGCCAGCCAGGGGCGTAGATTCAAACCCCAAAGGGGTACCAAACGAGTAAGGAACTTAGGCCGGGAAAGGAGTTACTTTCAGTGATTTATAAAGATTGGAATCGGTTGATTAAGTGGATCCAAAATCTATATCTATGGAACCTTTGAGGCCTTCTTAACCTCAAGGAAAGGAGTTATTTCCATCGATTTGTAAAGAAGTTGGGAATCGGTCGATTAAACGGATCTTAAATCTATATATAATCACACAAGCCACTCCGATCTTTGATTTTAAGAACCCGTGGGGTTAACTTAACCTCAAGGAAAGGAGTTACTTCCAGTGATTTATAGGATTTATATGATTCGTAAAGAAGCTGGGAATCGGTTGGTCAAACGGATCCAAAATCTATATCTATAGAACCTTTGAAGCCTCATTTACCTCAACGAAAGTAGTTACTTTATACGATTCCTATGATTCGTTAGGAAGCCCAGAACCGATTGATTTATAGAACCGCTGAGGTCCCTTAGCCACAAGGAAAGGAGTTACTTGCAGTGATTCATAAAGAAGCGGGGAATCTGTCGATTAAAGTAATACAAAATCTCTATCTAATCACAAAAGAACCGCCGATCGTTAGAAGTTTGACCGATTTTCGTCAATTAAATGAATCCAAAATCTCAATCTGATCACACGCCGGTCGTTAGATTTATAGAACCTTCGAGACCTCCTTAACCTCAAGGAAAGTTACTTGCATTGATTCATGAAGAAGATTCCCGATTCCCGTCAATTAAACGGATCCAAATTCTCTATATAATCACACGCCGATCGTTTGATTTGTAGAACCTTTGAGGCCTCCTTAACCTCAAGGTCGCGGCTATCAACGATCGAAGTGACCCTTCCCGCCTCTGATCGGACCGAGAGTTGCCGGGTGCGTGTGGACGGTCGCCGGAGTTTGCAATTTGTTACGTGACTAATCACATTTGGCGTAGATTAACAGCAATCAACGGGGCAATCGAGTTGCTCTCAACGCTCCGCTGGGCCGCCGGCCACCGTCCACCGGCCAGACACTGGCAGCGAAATGAAGTTCCGTAATTCACACACGCACACACACTAGCGCCACAACAGCGGCGACAGCCTAACGAAGTTTTAAGTGTCGAATTTGACACTCTGCGCTCGATTCGGTTTTTCTAGCCGGCGCGGCGCGTCGCGTCTGGGGGACTCCGGCGACACAATGGCCGTCCATTGACGGCGGCAAAAAAACCGCACAAGTTTCCTAGAATCGCCTTGGATGATGTGGTTTTTTATTATTTAATTGCCACAGCGCCGGCGCGCGCTTCGCCGGCCCCGCCGCCGCCTTAATGAGGCCAAGACGGCGGCAGCTGACAGCCGACCGCCGGCCGAGTGTGGGAAAAAATTTCGCGACTTCCGGTTATGCGGACCGAGCGACTTGGTTGAGATTTCAAAAGGTCCGGAAAGTCGGCCTCGGGTTTATCAAGACTGTGACGCATGGCGACCCCAAAGACAAGCAACTCTCAGTTTCAGATTTATTTTTAAAGCTTTATTCTCAAATTTGCCTCGAATCAGGGCCCGGCCTGTCGGCCTGTCTGCCCGGGTGGAGAGAGTTTTCCCAACTTCTCCTTGCGGATCGCACGGCTGCCAGTGCGATCGGCGTGCCTGCCAGGGCTTGGAATTTCAGATCCTGCCTTCCCAACGGAAGAAGATTCGACGGTCCTTTCACCAGGGCCGCCACATGGAACCGCTGCTGGCCTCGCTGGGCGCTGGACTGCAGCTGCCGCTCTCCAGGCTTCCACACTCCGAGGGCGGGGGGGTGACCAACACAGGACTGGAGCTCGAGCTGGGCAGGCTCACGGTGGCCGGGGCCACTCCTATGGGCAGCGAGGGCACCACAACTTGCAGGTAATTCAGGCGATGGCCCAGGTGACTCATCAGCTGGGTGCCCAGGTCCACGGTGACCCCGGGCACGGCTGCCAGGGTCTTGGACACCTCGTTGGCCGCATGGACATAGCCGGCCCGGAAACTCTCGGCTATGCTGAGCTTGGAGGCCGAGTCCGGGCCGGAGGAGGCTCCCAAACGCAGCTGCTTCTGGGCCCGCAGTTTCTTCATGTGTTCGACGGTCAACTCCAAGATGTCGGCCTTCTCCAGGCGGGTGATGTGCTCGCCTTCTTGGGTCAGGCACTCGACCATGATGTCTTTGAGCTCGTCCAGGCACTTGTTGATGCGGGCGCGGCGCTTGCGCTCCAGCATGGGCTTCATTACCTTGCGGTATTGGTAGGTCTTGGACATTTCCATCTCCAGCACCATGATGACGATGACGATGAGATCTGGTCACAGGTCGCGTATACGTAATCCACAGCGCGTTGTACTTGGCGATGCGCTCGGGCTGAGGTCTGAGCTTTGAATGATTCAGCGGGCCAGCCGGTCGGCTGCTTTTATAGGCTCGGCTCGGCGTCGTCGGCGTGTTTTGGCGTCGGCTTTGCCTCGTTTTTGCCTCGTGCTCGCTGCCGCTGCCGGCGGTGGTGGTGGCTTCTGTTTTTGTATGCGCTGCGCCCCCTGCAGTACGTGCCCAATCTTCGGCTCTGTCTGTGTGTGTGTGTGTGAGGGCAATAAAATGACTTGAGCTGTGGTGGGCTGTCCGTGTGTATAAGTGTGTGTGTGTGTGTTGAGTTGTGATTGTTATACCGTGGGAAACTGTTTCGTAGCCGATTTCCACGACGACGACGGCTGACTGCCTGCCTCGCCTGACTTCTTCTGATTGTGCCAAGGGGTCCGCTGGGACAGACAGACAGACGGACGACCGAACGTCTATAGGCCGCCTCAAAGACCCGGAGTCGGAGTCGGAGTCAAGCATGTGCCTTCCATCCATAACAAGATGTTTGCATTTCAATTCATTTGTGTGTGAGTTTGTGCTGCTCGGCCGGCCCCGATCGCTTGGTCGCTGGTTTGCCATGTGCCGTCACTTGGGATGCGGTGCCCGGCCAGGGGGAGGGGCAGAGGGCCGGGGTGTTGTACGCTTCACCCTTGGCTCGGTCTCGCTTCCTCGGCCAGTAGCTTATGGCACGCTGATAATTGTGGAATCGTCATCGCGCGCAGCATTTTTTTAACGCTTTATGGATCATTGATTGGATCGTGGCCGGGCCTCGGCCCGCTCCCTGCCCCGTGCGCTCCTTCGGCTCGCTCGTTGCGCGGAGCCTTACACTTTTCGTTTACATGATTATTCTTGATTGCCGGTTACTTTGCCTGCTGCGACTGCGACTGCGACGGCGTCGTGGACGTGGACGGGCGTCGCGGCCTCTGATGGATGACGCTGCCAGTTTGCGTTTGCGCTGTCGCCGACGCTGTGGCTTTTGGGTCGGTCGTTGGCTCTCCTCTTATTCTATTTGTAGACAATTATCGGCTTCACTGCCCGCACACACACAAACACACAGGCGCACACTAACCCGCAGAAAGGCATTTTTATGCATGTGCCAAAGTCGGACGAGTCGACGGTGTTTGGGGTTCCCTCGCCTCTTCTTGGATTTTTGGCATCGATCGAAAGTCAGTTGAATATCGATGATGGGAGGGGGAAAAACTTCAAATTCGATTTCTTAGAAGGGGTGCTGCTATTTATAGATGCCAATCGATTCATTTCGCGCTTTTAGTACACTTTTAAACTAATTGGGTACGTTTGGCAAATCCCATTTTCTTTATATCTTAAGCGTACTTGATGCTTTTAAATTCCCTGCAGTTTTAGTACACTATCTAAATTTAGTACACTTTCAGATCATTTTAGTACATGATCTAAAACACATTTAAACCTATAGTGCACATTCAGAAGCCATTTCCTTAAGCTTTTCAGCATCCTCTTTTAAGTCTTCCCCCTTTAGCACATGATCTAAAACACTTTTCCCCACCTTCAGTGTCTTCACAGCCTTGTGGTATCTTGCCATTTCCTTTAGATCCTTAGCAACCTCTATATATCCACTCTTGTCTTTTAGTACACTTCAAGATCACATTTAGTACATGATCTAAAAAACTTTGTACTTCTTTTAGTGCCTTAACGGCTTTGTGCTAACTACCCCACAATTTATGGCCACCAATTCCGAGCTGAGTGTGCTAAAACCCAACGTCTTCTATTAGCACATTTTGCGTCATTCTCTTTCACTTGAGATCTCCCCCCATCCCAGCATGACTCATCGATTCTTGCCATACCCTGATATATGTACATACAGTCCGGCTTATCTGAACCATCCGTTGCTCACCCGTAGGCCCGCCGCAATCTCTGACACACCACGTAAAGCTCGAATTTCACAAGTTTTAATTAGAAGAGCCGCCGACGTCGACGACGACGACGACGACGGCGACGCGTCGCCGGACAAGCGGACAGTGGACGTCCGTGACGCTGGCAGTAAAGCAGAAAATGACACGGGTGGCGCATCATCAAAGCGACGGACGGCCGGGCGGACGGCGGGGGTATAAAAATTTGGGTTTACGGCGCTTTGGAAATCAGCTACAAATTCACAGTCTCTCGGCTGTTTTTGCCAACTAGCGGAACGTTTTGTCAGTTGAATGGACGTTAAGTGAGGTTGGCAACAAAATAAACGCGCGCCCCACCCCCGTGCCTACGGAAATGGCTAATTAGATTGTAGAATTCTGGAGAAAACAACGATTCATTCTATGGATTCGTTCGTCCGAATCGCTTTCAGAATGTCAAATCCGTCTGTCCCGAAGCGTGATGAATGCTGATCCCATTAATTAGAATTGGGACCCCAGAATTACCTCGCGAATGCCACATCTCCCACCTTCTCGCAAACTTAGCGGGTTTAGTAAATATGAAAACTAATTATAAAACTTCCCAACGATTCTTTAAAAATAGAACTCCATTCAGTCTATAAATACAGCCAATTATCACGTCGGGTGTCAAATTGGCTTCAAATCAGAAATGTGGTGGGTCTAAATCGCCAATTATTACGGAATTTCACACGGTGATTTTAGCTGAATTCTAAACAAAAATTGCCCAGATCCCAAGGTCATTCAACGCAAGATCAACGAGTCAGATTCGTAGTTATAATTTATCTCTAAATTCCTGGAATTAAGCGTGACAAAGAGGAACTTTCTAGACTTCCAACGGAAGTCGTTTGCTTATAAGAATTGTGGGTCAGCTTATAAGAACCGACAAAGTCTCAGGATCTCTTTATTAAGTTAGAGACCGAGTTGGAATCTGAGTGTACGATAGAAGACCGAAGTCGTTTTCGAGGAGCAATCCTAAAAATAATTATGGACTTTAGATAAACTTTTAAAATGGACCTCGGGATCTCATTATTAAGTTAAAGATTGAGTTCGAACTTAAGTCAAAATCGGTTTTTAGTAGAATTCGAACCATACGGAAGTCGATTGATAATGAGAATTATGGATCTCATATCAGCTTATAAGAACGAACCAAGCCTCAGGATCTCTTTATTAAGTTAAAGACTGAGTTCGAATCAAAATCGGAGTTAGTAGACTTTCAATTATACCAAAGTCGTTTGGAAATAAGAATTATGGATCTTATATAAGCTTATAAGATCGGATAAGATCTCAGGATCTCTTTATAAAGTTGAAGACTTAGTTGGACCTAAAATCAAAATCGGTTTGTAGTAGAATTCGAACCATACGAAAGTCGTTTTCAAGGGGAAATGACATACGAACTGTGGATAAATAAGCTTAAAGCAAAATCTCAGGATCTCTTTATTATTAAAGACTGAGTTCGAACTTCAAAGTAGGAATAAAGTTCGAACCGTTGGAAGTTGTGTTCAATTGTGGACCTTAGATATGCTTTAAAGAACAGATCTCAGGATCTCTTTATTAAGTTCCAGACTTCATTCGAATTTGAGTGCGGATTGTAGGGGATCCCGAGATTCGCTGCTGGCCCAGCCTCCGGCTTACAACAGCCGAGACCCACACACACACACGCATACAGACAACAAAGACCTCATTTCTCCTGCTTTGGTTGGTTTTTTTTTGCCTCCTTCTCTTTTCTTTTTTTTAAACAATTTATATTTTTTTTATCGATGGAAATACGCACGCGCGAATTTCAGTGCCCCCGCTGAGCCGACAACCAACTTTGGGTTGCTTGAGCGCGCGCGACCGATCACAGAGCCACCAGCAACAGCAGCAACAGCAACAACAAGAGATCGTGCACGGCAACAACAGCAACAACAGCCACAGAGGAGCAGCTTTATAGCGTGCTGTTGAATTAATTTATATCCAACAGTGCGCTTTCAACTTTATTGCGCCGCGGCGAATAAGCAAGCCAGCGACGACCTCAGCAACATCGCCCGCCCGACGAACCCAGCAACCGGCCAGCTGCCCATTAACCGCCCCTGCACACACACACGCGCGCGCAGACAGACAGAGCGGGGGACAGACAACGACGGACATACCGACAAAAGGCACGGCCAGTGAGCCCCACATTTGTACTCCCCACACACACACTGACACACACCGACGGCACTCACACCAGCGCATGGCCAGACCGTGGGAAACAAACTCGTGCCAGTCGTTTCATTGCTGTCAAATAAAATCTTGATGGGGATCAACTTGAAAAGATTGGTTGTGGGGCGGCTTGTTGCCGCTGCCGTTGCCGTGGCCATCGTTGTTGTTGTTGGTGGTGGTCGGTGTTTAGGATGCGGTCGTCGCTTTTGTTTTTTCTGTGGTTTTTTTTTCTGTCTTTATTTTTTAATACTTTACACATTTGTTCGTCATACCCCGCACGAGTGGTTGTGCCTCTGTGTGTGAGTGTGTATGTAAAATATCCAAACCGGTCGACCATCCGCCAAAAGCTGAGGCTGCGACTGCGACGCCGGCAGCGATTGGAGCTGCTGGATGCCGACACACACACACACATAAGCACGCCAAAGATCATCACATGAAAGACCCGCCCGTCCCTGCCGCTCGGCAGCCTTGCATTTTTCGACTTTCGGTGAGGCTCGTGAATGGCCCCCAAGTGGCCTTTCGTCGTCGCGTTGGCCCCCTGGCTTCGCTTGATTGCCATGCACGTGGGGCGGCGGTGGGGGGCGAGGCCTGGCAGGTTGCCCATTAACTCGCTCGCTCTCCCTTTCAAGTGAGGGCCACCCCACAAACGAGGATCGCATTACCCTGGGCACCCCCACTAAGTGCAGCGTAAACTGTCAGTGCTTCCCCCTCCCCTTTCTAATCTATCAAATTCTCACTCACTGACTGGCAGACACATGGCCGGGGGGCCAGGCAGTCCCATTAGCCACAATTGACTTGCACTGATCGCATAAACAACATCAGCACCCCTGCCAGGGGGGAGCAGGCAATTGAAAGTTGTTTAAATTGTCGCAGGAGGGAAAATAAACAGAACCGACGAAAGACGACCCCCGAACACCGATAAAAAAGGAACCCCGCACCATGTGTGGGTGAGATCTTCTCTGGTTTTGTCATTATAATGAACTTCACCAGGGGTGCAGCCCCCTGCATTCAAATGGGTTGAAGAGGGAGTCTTTGCTGGGGGCGAAAAGTGTTCTCTGCAGGAGGGCAGCCCCCGAAGGAGACAATCCCAGGCAATCTCATGTTCAATACCTTCAATTACCTCATAAATTCCGGGCGATTGTAAAAGGGGTTCGGTTCATGGGAACTTACTTTTAAGTATTTAAAGATGAACTCTGAAAGAAGGAAAATGCAATTAGGAATATTACTTTATACAAGAAGGAGGCTTAAAACAAATTATAATCTATCAAATAACAGTCTTCTTTAGGTTTTATAAACCTAAGAAAACTCCGTTCTTAAGATCTCGAAAATTTGTCGTGCACAATTCCACAATCCACTAATTCCCTTAGGAATATTTTAATTCGAGCCTTTTTTAAATATAAGGAAATTCTTGTCCGATAAGACGTCTCCCTTATCGTAGTCTCGAGTATTCCCTGTAAAAATCCCTAAAACAATGTTCTACAATCCATCAATTCAGTAGTTCCCTTAACAATAGTTTCTTTCAAGCCTTTTCTTAAATATAAGAAAATGCTGATCAGCAAAGAAATCTCTCTTATTGAAATCTCGAGAGTTTTCTATATAAATCTCTATAAAAAGTTCTACAATCCATCAATTAAATCTTTCGCTAAGCAATAGTTTCCTTCAAGCTTTTACTTAATCATAACAAATTTAAATGCCCGAAAAAAAATCTCCCTTTTCGAACTCCCGAGCATTCCCTATTAAATAAAACCTGAATACAAAATTCTACAGTCCATCAATTAAATCTCTTCAAGGAAAAGCTTTCTTCAAGCCTTTCTTTATAGGCATCAGAAACTTCTTGTCCAAGAAGAAATCTCTTTTCTTAAATTCTCATTAGATTCTGTTGTAAAATCTTTCCTTGAGCAATAGCTTTCTTCAACTCTTTCCTTCCATTCTAAAATCTCTCTGTATATTATTCACAAATCCTTAAAACCCTAAACCGATTTTTGTTCAAATCTTAAAGCATTAAAAATACTTCATCGGGTCAACCGATCGATGAGTTAAAGGGTCTCAGCTTCTTATCAAAGTCGACTCCGTTTGAACCCACTTCAGAATTATTTGATTGACATTTCTTAGGGCCACTTAGCCGTCTTCCCAAAATAGAGATTCCCTCCCTATCTAACCAAAACAAGAAATCCAAATCCAAAAAAAACATAAATCTCTAATCCAGCAACCTTCAGCAGGACCCCAAAAGAAATCCATTAAAAATATCACTTCGACGGGCACTAAATGCCTCCAGCCCCGCCGCACACTTCAATTAATCCGAAGACAGGCGATCCATGCTTCGTGCACGCTTCCAAATCGAAAGGATCTTAATGATACCGAAGCCGAAAACCGTTCACACGGGCAGGGCCAAACAGGGCGAGGCCCAGAGCAGCCACTCCCTTCGTGGCACTTGGAGGACTCACGAATTAATTAAAATATCTCAAATAAGGGCTGGCCCGTCATCCTCGAGGGGATAACGTGAGGGCGCTGTAAAAATTCCCCCAGACGAAACAAAAACAAGGGCTGCACGCAATTCAATGGACCTGAAATCGAAGACAAGTGGCAACCGCAGTCGATGGATGGATTGGGATGTGTACAGTTTTAAGTTTTGTGTGGGAAAATCTCGAATCAAAATACCAAAACAAGTGGCTCTGAATGCCTCTATAGAAATGTTGTTCTGTTCTGATCCCAAACGATCCTCGGATCCCATGAAATCCCACGTCAGGACGAATGTGTGGGAATGCTGAAAGCCGAGCTCAAGGGATTCGATTCATATATGTTGATTGCCCATTAGGAATACAATTTGCACTCCTTCTGCTGGGCTGGCCTGGGACCCTCGCCTCCGACGAGTCCTGTCGTGAGAAAATTTTCGAAGGAACACCTGCCCTTTTTTCAATATGGGATTTCTTGCCATTCGTTTTTGGGGTTTTGTTTTTACGTTTCCTAAAATTTCAGGCCACCGAAAAATTGTTTCCCACGAGCCGAGCTCGCCGGCCGACCGGCCGACAGTTGCAGTTTCTTCAGGGATACGTTTCCTTTAAGACTTCCCAACTACCTGCCACCCTCCCCCTCGCCCTCGTCCTCACCAGCGTCGGCGTCGGATTTCAGGTTCTCGGTCGTTGCGGTCGCTCCTGCGCTCTCGCTTATCTCTCGACCCGGGGCTTCTCTTTCAATGAGGGTGAGGTTCGCCACGCTCCGTGTGTGCGTACCACGTACTCGTTCTGTCTGTCTGTTTGTCTGTGCATCCGTCTTCTTCCCTCTTTCGCTTGCCGGCGGGGCGCTCGCTCATACAGGAAATGCATTCGGTTTGGGCATCGGATTGCGCCCGGCCGCTCCGGGTATAAAAGGCGTCGCCTGTCGGCTCTGGAAATCATTCTGACATCGTCAGCGTTTCAAGCCACAGCACGCACTTCCCCTAACAAACTCAAGCAAACATGTGCCAACAAGTCGCCAACGCAGCCCACAACTCGGCCAGCAAAATGAAGGCCAGCTACAGCATCAAGCGTGTCCTGAAGACGCTCTTCAAGAAGCCCAAGCAGCAGGACCAGAAGATGGCCAACTCGTTGGAGTCTCTGGAGTCGATGGACAATCAGCTGAACGCCCAAGTCGAGGAGGCCTACTATGCCGAAATCGACGAGAATGCAGCCAACGAGAAGCTGGCTGAACTCCAGCAGGAGGACGAGGAGGACATTTATGTCCCTGTTCGCTTTGCCCGCACTGAGGCTGGCACTTTCTTCTGGACCACCAACTTGCAGCCAGTGTCGAGCGTGGTGGTGGATGAGGAGCTCCTGCAGCCGGCCTACTGCTATGCCAGCCAACAGTATCCTTTCATGCAGTACCAGGATCGTTGGGCCCAGGCCTAAGCAACAACAACAGCAACACAAACTCAGCTTTAAACAACAACAACCTGAATGTGATAGCAGCGGCAGAAAGAGCTTTAATTTTGGCAACATCACTCGATCAAAGGGCCTTTTTGGCTTCTAGAGAATCTCGAGCTTCCCTTAGTTTTTAAGAATTTGTGATAATCA
>JBAMCP010001728.1:0-15513 GCA_037075105.1 Lissocephala sabroskyi
GCGCGTCGCGACTCCCGTTTTCGACTGCCGGGCCACAGCCGAAAGTCAGCTGATTCGCGAATATCGATAAGCGATAAAAAGCATGAACTGAAGACGAAGGCGGGAAATTTGAATCTAAGCAGGTTGACGGGCTCAGCTTGAAGTTTTAACTTTTGTTTGACTCAAAAACCATGAAATCAGTTTGAGATTACCTAACAAAGAAGATTTTGATATTATTCATTTAAATATTTTAATAATCAATAATCTCAGCTATGAAAAATCCAAATTATTAGTTTATACTTTTAGACTTTCTTATTTAGTTTTGATATTCGCACTACTCGCTAGATTTGGCTTAAAAGAGTTCCAAAAAATATTTCCAATATTAAAAGCACAAGATATAAAAACCCGTACACAATCTTACACCCACAGTTTATATAAATTATATTTTTAACCAAGCAAAGTGTATTAAAAATTAAGAGCACTTCATAAATTAGCAATCTTGTGAAGTTTTCTAAGAATCCCAATAATCTTAATCAAAATCTTTAACTGGAGTGCTTCGTACTCAGGCACTCTGCATTCACATAATTAATTAACGACTGACAGCAGCCGCAACCCCATCCGCATTCCTTGTCCCACGCCCACACCTCCTTTTAAAAGAGAACTACCAAGCGTTGCCCTTTTCCACTAAGAGAAATGTCAAAAATGCAAGTGACAAGTGTGAAAAAGGGACGAGCCAAAGAAAAACGACCCACACACGCACACACACACGTCCGTCCAGGAGGAGCAGAAGTCAAGCAGAAGTCAGCAGACAACGAAGTACAGTCGCGCGCGCCAAGGAGGAAAAGCGCCCCCACGCGGTGGCTCAGCCGGAAGGGATGACTTGCGCTCATGCACAGCAGATGAATTGAAATTTTAAAATGTATGAAATTAATTTTTAGCACCAGCTCCCAACCGCTTCAACGCCTCGCGCCACCCCCATCCCTCCGTGTCATGCAGATGATATCACACGATTATTTATCTTTTACGCACACTTAGCCAGCAGTCGGCACACACGCCCGGACGCTGCCACAAGGATCACAACAGGATGGAGACCGCGTGGGCCAGTCATGTGCGTGACACTTGCCAAACACTTTGTCAACTTTTTAGTATGTTGTCCTTGCTGGTTTTTTGTCTTAGCCAGCGTGTTGGCCCTTCGCCATTTGTCAGCAGCCTTCACATCCACGTGACGTGCCAACTTAAAGTTGCGGACGGGACGGCTTGCATTTATGCAGCTATTAGCAGTCGGATATGCGGGTGGGTGCGAAATTTACATATAGATTAGCAAAAGGATGGAGCCAGGAGTCCACAGCACTCGCCGGGCCCAAGTGGAAATCATTAAGTACCCAGACCGGCCCTGTGTACGCGTCTTGTAAACCGGTGCGTAATCCCCAACAACTGGACACTTAGACAGAAGCCATCATCAATACGGCCGGGGGCCTGGGGCCTGGCACTTGGTCAATTGTTTTCCATGTGGGCTGCGGTGAGGGCGCGCCGCATTGTTGCCATTTCCTGGTGCCGTTCATTGTTGCCTGGGCATTCAGAGTTAAATCCCCTGACAACACTTTGACCGTCCCGGGCAAAGAAAATTGCACGCAGAACGGCTGTCGAACGGTCCTTGAACAATGAGTAAAATAATTGCGCCCAGTGAAAGTTCTCCTTTGGCCTGAAGGGCATTCAAACGCTCTCATTGGAGGCTTAAGTAGTCGCCAGCCGCCCCCGAAAAGGTGAAACAAATGCAATGCTGCCGCATAAACATAAAATTTTATGTTTATCACAGCGATGATGGACAGCAGCGGCAGTGCCAAATAAATAATTGCCATGGCCGGGGTCCATCGCCACCGAAAACTCTGGTATCTCTGCCGGTCAGGGTCCTCGGTCCGGGGATTGAGTGGGTTTATGCAGTTAATGCCGACGGCATTTATCAAGCTTGGGTTGGGTGACGTGTGTTGTTTTAACATTGGCATTCTTGTAATTACGTGGGGCCCGACTCCCCCGAATGGGGCAGGTTCTGACGGCTGTTGTTGCTGTTAATTCAAATTTACGTTAATGGAAAATCATTACGCACAAATGTGTAAAGTGCACTTTGCATTTCATTGCAGCGCCGTGTGCTCGAGCTTTTTAATGCGTTTTCCTCCTTTCGCCAACGAACCGAAAGTTGGTTGGGAAATTTTTAATGAGCTTCAAGTGCTTGCCAGCTGCTCCTCTGGCCTGTTCTGATAAGCTTGGCAGTCGGTGAGACGTCGTTAAGATTAAACTCGTAGGGATCCCTTGACTTTCCCAGTTCCTGTGCTGTCACACAAGGATTATTCACGCTTCCCTTAATAAAGTGGAGGTGGCTGTCAATCGATTTCTAGCGACCTTGGGCTCCCCCACAAAGCACAAGTCCGGTCGGGAGCCAGCGGGGCCCTAAGCCAACCAAGTAATTCATTGTCAAGGCCACACGCACCCGGAAAGCCCGGAGAATGTCGGGCATTCTAGCTTGTTGCCGGCCGGCCTGGCCTTGAAACAAACTCGGAAAAGCTTTGGGGGAGTACGCGCTGACATTTGCCGCAAATGGCAGCTACTTGGCCTTGGCCGTGACATTGGACAACAGTCGGCGGGCGCCTCCTGGCAACAGACAAAGTTGCGCCAAAGCTCAGCTGACTATAAAAATCCCTAGCAGGCCTCAAATATTTATAAATAGAGAGCCTCCGGCTAATCAATTCGACGGCCTACCCCTGCGGAAAGCCAGGCCAGTCAATTCGAATATTTTCGAAGGCGGCCTTCCCCTTATTGGCCTGTCCTCGAGCCGCAGTGGCCTCCCCAAGTTCGAAAGTCGAGGCGAGCAGGCTTACGTGGTTCCACCACGTAACGTAAAAGTAATACGCTCTCGCTGTTCTCTCAGCCTGGCCGCTGTCGGCCTGGGGTGGTGGTGGCGACTGACGGGGTGTGAGTGGCTGTGGTTGGTGGTTCAATTGGTTGGTTGTTGGCATAAACAAAGCGAGCGAACACACAACGCTTTGTGCGCCTTGTGGGCCTTGCGTTCGTGCATGGGTTCCTGGGGGGTGACATTTACCATTTCCCAATGCACGAGAGCAGCTTCGTCGGGCTGTTGCTTCCTAGGAAGCTAGCCGAATGAACCCGACACGAAGAGACGAAAGCAGCGCGCTGCTATTTTATAAAAGTGACTGCAGCAAGGATATTTACAGTCAGTCCACAACGAACCGTTGATAAGGCCACATCAGTCCATCAACAGTGACAACAGCAGAGTCGCGATTACGTGAAGTTTTTGGCGCCAAATTTTATACACTCGAAAGACAAGCCGAGAGCCGTGCCAAGTGTTAGTTAGCAAGTGAAATGGCCATAGCCTATTTTATACCCGACCAGGCGACGCTGCTGGCGAGAACCGCCAGGGCCCAGCAGGCCAACAGCCAGCAGTCCACAGGACCTGCCACCGTCAATTCCGTGCCGTCCGCTGCCAGACCCAATGCCAGTGGCCGCCACAACAGCCACTTCCGGGCCAACTTCTCCGTGCCGCTGCCCCACCAGCAGGGCACCATGTCCACGTCCAGCCCGAGATCAGGGCAGCCGGAGCTCGGCTGCTGGGAGCTGCTGGCCCAGATCTTCTGCTATGCCTTGCGCCTGTACAGCTACAATGCGTCGCAGCACAGGCCGACGGTCATACAGATCTCCCTGGAAATCAGGACCGACCAGGAGGACGCACCGGATGAGCAGGCAGGCGATGCCACCGACGCTCCGCCGGCGCCCGCCAAGCAGCAGTAAGCAAGGACCAGCCAGCCAGGATGGAGGGAGACTACGTGTGGTCGCGTAGCCAGCAGGCTCAATCAAAGCGCATTGTGATTTTTGAATATGCAAGGTGGAGCTGGGATTCGTCGCAGTGCTGCCATTTATTTTTTGACGGCGGAGCTTTGCCAGCGAAATTCGGAATTTTGTGTCGTGGTCGTCGTTGGGGGCGAAAGTGATTTTGGAAAGAACTGCTGATATTGTTGGTACTTTTTGGGAAGCGGCGAAGGCAGATTTAGATTAAGTTTCGAGTGGAGTGGAAAGGAGAATTCAAACGGTTTCGGGTTGTATTTTTGAATGTTGTGGGTCGGCGAGTGGGTCGGCGATTTAAGTTTTTTACTCACATCAATTTCCGTGGGTCAGTCCCAGAACTAAGCTAGAATCAGTGTCTACTTACATACCACTAAGCAACTGTCGAATCTCAATATCACACTACATACTTATATATGGAATATATCTCTTTAAATATACCTACATACCTAAATCAATGGATGTCGAACTTTGCAATTCAACCTACTTAAATACAAAAAAAATAATTAAATACTAAACGATTTACGATTTTTGCAGAACCAATAATGCAAATGCAAACGAATACAAACAAAGACAACAACTACATTGTACAAAATAGGCTTAAGCAGACTTATAGAAATATACACAAATCGAACTCCGATGACTACAAAGAAACAAATAAGAACCGCCGAACCATCAAACCACAGCCAACTTCTATGAACAACAAAAACATGAAATACAAAGTCGTAAAGCAATTTTTGATACTTAAGGAATCTATTTTACAATACTTATTTTCATTTAGCGAAATTATTAAAAATGTATTATATACACAAATAATTATTTTTGGCAAACTATTTTAATACAACGGCCGCATTCAAATACCGAATTACAATTGTAAGGAATTTAAATTTTTTATAAGACAAAATTCAAAAATAAACACATTTTATACCAAAAAAAAAAAACAATTCTTCTAATTTCTGGGATAACCGCATTTTTTTAAATACATTTTAGAAATATATGCAAATTGAAATATTGCATATTAAAGAAAGACAACTGGCGAAAAAAATATTCAGATTGACTACATAAAAAATTAAATGGTTTTCAATAAAAACGTAAACACTAAATAATTTCCTTAAAAATAAAAAAAAATATTTAGTGCCGGGAAGAAAGTTTAAGGAATATTTTTTTTTGGACTACAAATATTAAAAATATGAGGAAATCGACGAAACTGCCCACATAAACTGCAACACGTGGTCAAGCTTATTTTGTTGATAAATAATTGAATTTTAACAGTCATTTTAAAAAAAAGAAGACATTTTTGTATTGTGCCTTTTTCAAATTAAATAAATATTACTTGAGATTTCAAGTGCAAAATAGTCTGGAGAAAATTGAATGTACTTAATGCACATTTTGAAATTAATAATGATTATTTAGTGAATTCGGCGGTCTGATATAATTATAACTAGGCCCTTTAATTTTTGAATCTTTCCGCAAAGAATGTAAATCAATCAAAAGAATGTTAACACTTAATTCTTGGGGAATAATAGCGTTTCCTTTATTTTAAGGAACGGATTTTGTTGTTTTCCCTTTAATATTGTATTTTTTTCCTAGTTATAAATCGAAGTTCAAAAGAATTTTTTACAGAGACCCAGTCCCCCGACTTTTTTTATTAGTTCTTTAAAGTTTTGTATGAAAAGTCTTGAAAAAAATTATTTATGATTTATAAAGGGACAATTTTCTAAGATTTTTAATCGACTTACCAATCGCATGCAAAACCTAAAAATAAAAAGAACAAAAATTAATTTATATTTATATTATATATTTATATTATATTAGTTATTCCTAAGTAAATCAACAAAAAAATTTATTGATGGCATAACTTTTGTTTTGTATTTATTAATTCCAAGCAACCTGGACGAGGCAAATACAAATTTTGTTCTCTTCACCTAAATTCACTCGACCCATTCGATTTCCCTTTAGTTTTCGTAAATTTCTTTAGATCTAAAATATCTTTTTAATTTCATATTCACTTTTGCATGAATCCGAATAAATAACCAAGTAACCAATTAGGTTAAACGACAATTTTTAGATTGGTTAAATGACCTTCTAAATGGAAACCATTAGAAGGCAAACCTATCAGAAGATGAAAAGGTCTTGTCCACTTTACGATTTAAAGAAAGAAATGGAAAGCTATTTTCTCCATTAGCCTCGATTCATAATCGCTGTGTTGGCAATTAACCCTTTGCCGGCCCAACAACAACCCCGGCGTCCTGTCCAGCCCCTTGGGGAAAACCGAGCAGACAAACCCAAAGGAAACCAGGCATTTAGCGATAGTTATCAACAAAACCAATATGTCACCTTTGCACAAAACACTTTCCAACGCTGCACTTTTCCCCAGGCCGCTTGTCATGCCACAAGTCGCGGTTGAGGTTGCTCGCGAGCGAAGGGGTTAAATTAACGGGATACGCTTAAATGCCATTTGCCTAACCACAAAAAAGGTGAGCATTGCCGCGAATTAAACGTTAAGTCATCGGCCAGGCACCCCCTCGCCAGGCTTAACCCTTCGCACGGGTGCTGAACCCCCCCAAACATCTGTGACAAATGATCGGAGGTCACCGATAAGGCCACCTCCGGTCGCGGGGTCGCTCGAATTTTTGACAATAATTATGCAAACAGGGTGGCCCCGGCCGGCCGACCGGCCACTTTGCGGCGGCGCTAATTTCCCGCTTATCTAAATTTAAATCTCGCGAAAGTGCGATGAAAAATTTAATTGTCGTGACACGACAGCCCGACCGGCCCTTCGTTAGGGTCGACCAGCAGGGGTCGGTTGATTTTTTGGCAACGATAGGACGCATTTAATTGTAGGGTATGCAAATGTCGCACTGCCGGCCGGGCCCGTCTGTCGCGTGGTTGAAGGCGCGCACCCGCGCGTGGTCAGGATTGGAAATTTAACGCCAGCCAAATTGCTGGCATGTCGGACAGTTTACGATAAAATATTTGAAGTTAATAATGTTAAATGAAAGCGACATATGCCCAGCGGACCTTCTAGATAATTAAAAGATTCTTGCTGGCTATCGATTTTTGCGCTCAGCCCCTGATGACCCAGTTACCCGGTCCGCTCCGGTCAGGGGAGTTGTGGGCTAGGCAAACAACGCCCCTCGTTTGCTCAAGTCGCAAATTGCGAAAACGAAAGTGGAGCAGTCGGAAAAGTGAAACGCAATATGCCCACAAACGACCAGCGAGCGTTTCCTCAAAATCAAATATCAAAGTAGCTGCTCCCTAAACGGTACGTAGACCTGAGGAGGGTCGCGGCCCCTAGCAATGACCAGGCAAGTGATTGACACTTACAACTCCGAGCTCTGGGCAATGGGCAAGGCGATACTTTGTGAGAGGGGCTTTCATTAATCTTATGATTCATTTGGCAGGCCAGTGTGTGTGTCAACACCCCCAAAACCACAGGCGGTCACCGGGCGGCCGGGCAATAATAATATTTTTACATTGACTGCGCAACAATTTCAATCAAATGGCCGAGAATCCCGGGCTAATGATTTATTTACAAGCGAGCGGGACGGACGGCCGGCAACACCTTAAATTAGTAGAAACATCAGTGGTCCGGTCTCAGTATCGGGGATCGTAAAAGAAGTCATTCCAAGACGGTAACTGTAACTGCTGCCGGGTTATGATTAATTGCCGGGTCAGCGTTTTCAGTTGGCTAGAATTTGTGGCTGCCACTGCCGCTGCTGCCAATGAACAATTGCGCTTCATTATCGGTCTGGTCAGTGACCATCGGCCGAGCGTTGGCCAACTGCAGCGGCAGTCAATTACCCGGTTCGGTAGGGCTCTCGGGACTCGGGTGTTGTTGTCAGTGTCCTGCTGCGCTATTATTTGTCTTGTGTCAGTGAGCTGGGCCGGTCGGTCGCTGCGTGGTCTATGAATAAATCGCTGCCCGGCACTTTTGGGTCATTAACGAAATTGAAAATGCACGACGAGGAGTTGAGTGGCAGTGGGGGCCATCCTATCAGTGCCACCTAGTTTGGTAGTCGAGTCGGGCCGATCATTAGACACCGGCAGAGGGGCTGGAATGCAGCTTGTGGGGTCCGTAAAAAGATCCGTCAATTCATTCCCAGGCCAGCCAGCCGACTTTGACTAAGTGGCCCTCGTTGACCTCTGTCCAAGCAGCCATGCGTCACGTCCACTGGAAATTCCGCATTGACTTTTATTTGCATAACTACCGCTTCAGATGGCCGGTCGCGTGCAATGCAAATTGGCCACACCCTTCGGTTGTCAATGAAGCCGCCGCCAAATTAATAGATAACAGCAGCAATCGATTTGCACGCCCGCCAAACTGAAGTCCCTTTATTCACATCCGAGCTAACGAATATTTGGGAAAAATTAGTAAATAGCCAAAAGTGACATAATTAAGTGGAAGCCTCGTTGACCATTGTCCTGCATCTGCCGGCCGGCACAAATAATCGGCTTTCAATGGCATTCGGTCAGGTCGGAAAAGTCACGTGCCGCCGGCAAACCCGCTGCTAATCCGTAAAGAGAAAGTTGTCTGCCTGCCGCGGCCTGGCCGCAATTTGTTCCGCTTTGATTCCATTTCCGAGTGAAAGCAGATCTCACACGGCCCTGCGGCCCTTCGACCCTCTTCCCTGCCATTGTCCTGGCCAGCTACCTACTCCCTACAAACTCGAGGATGGCCTAATTTAATTAGGTCTCGGGTTAAAAGTGAGCCATTCTCGTGGTGTTCGTCCTTTTTTGATTGAGTTGCTAGTAAGTTGCCCAGTGGCCCCCGCCGAAGCTGCCCCTTCCCCAAGTTGACGGCAAATTTCACGCACCAACTGCGCCGACTGTTTTTTTTGGGAAATTTGCAAGCAATATTGATTTCAAAGCGATCAAAATAAAAATTAATCAATGCACTTAAGTGGCAACAACACATCGAAGGGCAGGAGGCACATTTTAAAGCCGTACAAACTCAATGGCATGGAAATGTCAATGACGTTGGCCCGGAACCCCTTTCCCGGATCCGCGGCTCGATTTTAAAGTCGCCAGGCCTGGCCCACCCCTTGCCAATCATGTAAGTTTCCCACTAATTTATAACTTATGACCGATCCAAACACACACTCACATACGCACACACACTTTCGATTCGCTTTGCCACTACAAAGCGGAGCAAAAGCCAAAAATTTGACAGCAGCCACAGCGGCCGTTTAACCCTTGCCGCCGGCCCCTGGGTCTCACTTAGGCCCATTACCGCCGTGCCACGCCACACACACACATGGGTCGTCCTGCCAGCACTCTCTCCACATGTGTCAGCAAGCGAATTAATCGGAGGGAAATGATTTATTTCGCGCTCAGCTCTGCCCCGGGATCTCAGACTGCGGCTACTTGAGGCCGCGGCTGGCACTCGAAAGGGTTACCACCCCACGGGGTGGGGTGGGGTGGACAGGGGCGAGGTTGTTTCGTGCACCCAAATCAAATTTAAACTGTTTTCAAAAGTGCATTCATCGGTTCGCAGTTCGCCGTTCATTGATGGGCATTTATCGGTTGCCCACCGGGGCAGGGGCAACAAGGAAAGTTGCATTGAGGGGCGCAGATTTTTTGAGCTCTTTTCTAAGGGATTTGTGTGTGAATTTTTCGACTGCACTCGTCCTTTGGGTATTTTATGTTTTCCTTTTTTTTTACGAATTTCACACTGCATTTTTATGGGTAACATCTTTCAAAATATTTACGACTCTGTTTTTTTATTTTCTTGGCGATTTCCTCTTGTTTATTGTTGGGATTTGTGTTTGACGTGTGCGATTTGATTGATTCGAGGGGCGCCGTAAATTTGCTGCAATTAATAAAATCAAAAGCCGTAAAATTCTGGCAAATCGATTGTGGGAAATTTCCCGTTTTTTATTCAACCAGGAAAACAGCTCTGCCGTTTCTGCGAACCTAAAAAATAATTATAGTTGTCTGCATCAATAAAAAATGCACAACGGCTGCTCTGTTTTGGCCTTAGCGAATTAAACCTTAGCCGATTCCTATTCAGGGTTCGCTTTGGTTTTATGTCGAATTTAAAGTACAATTGATCAATTCGTAAACTTGCTCTATAAAAATTTTACTATCGGTGTAATGGATCCCAACCATGAGAAACTCTAGCCTCGAGAATTCTATAGACAATAGAACCAACCTAAGTTTGCCTTTATTTTCAGCACAATTTGTTAAAAATTTTTAGAAGAATTTTAAGTTCTTTAAAAATATTTTTTGAGAAGTGTCTTAGAACGCTTTTTATGCTCTTCTTCCTTTTCCCCTTCAAAATATGCCATTGTGATTAAACGTTTGGAAAATTGTTTTCAAGTAAAAGCCAATTGCTTTTTAGTAAGAGTCTTCTTGTTGCGGTCTCGGAGACGATTACAGAAAATGCCCGTCTTAAAGAACCGCAAGACCAAAGTAATTTTGCCATATTTTGAATTTGGGCCTAAGAAGTAAAAATAGTTAAATATAGTTCCCAAAATGATAACAAGTATCTCATTAAGCATTAATGATTAAAGCCTTATATAATCAAAACTTTCAATCAAACTTTTAGTTTGCACTGCAGTGTTTTTATTAGTTTTTAATGAAGTTTAATTTTTAAATGCTGTTCTCTATGCTTTAATAAACAAAAGGAATTGACCATTGACTTGGCTTAGGAATCACAATATTCAATCCATAAAACGGAACTTCTACTAAGCAAATCTTTTTCATTTAATTGTTAAATTTTACCAATATAGTAAGCTTAGAGTAAAATATGAAGCACTCTTCTTTTTATTAATCATCGGGAATACCAGCAATCCCGAATCTTACTGTATTTTCTGAAGATATTCAGTATTAAAAGAGGAATTCAGCAAATTATTCCGACCTTCCTTCCCACTCATTAATTTGACTAGAAACCTTTATCCTTACTCCATCCATAAATGTAAATAAAGATTATAAAGAAAGAACCTTAAAACGCATCTGAAGATCAACGACTTAAAATAATTTATACATAGAACTTTCCAATAATTTTGTTGTACTTGAGTTTCCAGTTTATAGAAAACGCGCAATTGGCCCGCAAAAGATCGCTTACCACAAAGCTATTCAGACAAAAGTGAAAAGCCGAGGCTTTGGGATAACAAAGGTAGTAGGCAGAATTGCGGATATGTGCACGGGCAAACGGACAGTTTGGTAAGCAAGCAAATGAAAATACTGCCTGGTAGGCAGCAGAGAGATGGAAAGCAATGAAAACAGAAGAACGGTCGGGAAATCCGAAGAAGAGAAGTTCTAGCTCTTCCTTTCCTTCGTCTTTAATTGATCTAGGTAAGGAGTCGACAATTACGCAGAATGACCCTATTGCTTATTTAAATTTCAAAACAATTTCATGCTGTTTGTTTTGGTCGATGCCGACCTTAATCAGGTTTTCTGGAGTAGCTCCTTAAATTTATGGCCTACTTCGGCAGCCGAATGTGCAATTAAAGCCACTTTCCACAATTCCTTCAAACATCCCACACATTATCTGATGATCCGGCTAATGCAGTGCTACGGGGCCAGAATAATGGGCACCTTCAGGCTGGCGCATTTTATAAATTCAATTGAGCGTCACTAATTGAAGTTGGCCCCGGCCACCTTTGCTGCGGTGGCGGACAACACCGAAATGGATTTTGACATATTTATTCAGGCACATCCGCGCGACAATGTTGACCCCTCAACGCGGCGCCGGATCAATCACAAAGTGGCCTTCCGAGGCGCAACAAATTTGGCGCGTCCTTTCGGTGATAAATCGACGCTACCCACAGGCGCGCCATTGTGACGTTGACGGTGACAGTGGCGGCTTCCGTTGTCCTGGCCGTGCCGCTTTATCGGACTCAATTTGCCTGCGGCCAAAACTACTTTAAATAGGCCTAATGACATCCGCTCTACAAACCCATGGCCCCTGGCTATTCTGGGTGTCCCATGCCAGTTCGCCGGAGTTTATTGTTTTTCGTTTCCTAATCAAAGTCGCCCATTGTCTGGCCGCCCAAACAGGATGCTCATGTGTGAGTCCATAAGGGTTGACATCCCACTCGCCGGGGCGCATTCGGTGTCCACTCGTTATCAATTTTTATAGCGGCAGCGATCAAAATTTACGATAAATGCTTTAAATTTTATACACCTAAACAAAAGTTTTGCCGCGCTGCTAAGTGAGCATGGCTAAAATGATTTGTTAGAGCCCATAAATTTGACGAGGAAGTAGAGTAGCGAACAAAGGATTGCCATCCATCCGTCCTCCACCCTCATGTGTGTCATATGTGAAGGAGTTTTCCGGCCAACCGACCGACAGGGTGGGTGGCTGGCCGAAGGGAAAAGCCGCACCTGCGGCTGTGTGCGTTGATTTTGTTAATGAGCATTTCGGCAATCAGATGATGAGGCAAAGCTTTTACATTTCCAGGCCGCCCATTTGTTGGCAATTATTCCTTGGGCCCTTAAAATAATCCAGTTCCCTTGGCTTTTATTTTATGCTTATCCGCTAGCCAAGGCAATCATCAATCTCTGTCTACAACTGTTAAAAGCGCATGCATTTAAATTAGACATTTAAGCCACTGACTGAACCACCACGGCGTCATCGTCTATCAGCAACCTCAACCACGACCAAGCGAGTGTCAAAAGCATGTGGAGCGGAGCGGCTCCTTCCCCGGGTGTCATGGTGTGATTTTTATGCCGCTCAAAGCGAAAAAATTCCTTCACCAGCAGACTCGAACGGAACGCCCAGGAAACGCTTAATAGGATTTCCGCACACACACAGCGCTTCTGGTTACCGCTGCCGTCACTTTGTCAGGAGCAGTTGCTTTTTTTTTTTGCATTTCCACTCCCATCGTTTTTTTCAATTCTATTTTTTTTAATTTCCCAAATATTTTCCTTTACAAGGGTTAGAAAAATGCGCACCCTTTTGTGTTGGAAATTCTTTTACACTTTGTTCGGTTCGCTGTTCGCTGTTCTCGGGGCTCCTGGTGTGTCCGCACGGTATTTGTGTGTTTTGCTTTTTCTCTTCCTGTTGGTTTCATGCACCGCATAACATTAAAATTCAGATTTTGATTGATCATCGCCCGCGTGTGGGGCAAAGTGTCTGGGGCGCCTTTAAACTCCTCAAATCGAAATTGAAACTCTGCCTTTAAACGGAGTTCCCAGCCAAAAAAAGGAACCACAAATCGACGACCACTCAAATATGCATGGATTTTTACGGTCGGGTCGCCGGAATTCGATTAACAACAATGCATATTGATGGAATAATTGAGCAATCCTAATGAGCCACAACAGCGGCGAACAAATTGCAGTCACTTTGGCCGCGGCCCGCAGCATTTGCATTTGATTGACAACAAAGTTAATTGACTGTGCCGCTCAGCCGCGCTGGGAACCACCGAATTTGCATATCACAGTAGCCGAGAAAAAAAACAATTGGCGAAAACCAAACATTTATAATAATTCAACTATTATTTCCACAACCCTTTCACCCGCCGTCAGCGTCGCCATCAGCGAATCTGGTGTATCCATTAATTCCTTTCGTCCTGTCAGGCCTGACTGATGGTGTTTGCCTTGCAGCATCTCACCTGGGCCGCGGTCGGGTCGCTTAAATGTCATTCCAATGAATTTATAATTGGAAATTATGTGATTTTTGTGTGACTCGGTTTTTTTTTGGTCTCTCGGTTTTTCCTTTGGCAAGGCTTTTTCCGCAATTTGCATATTTTTTTGGGCCTTTGATCCTTTGACTGTGCTTAATTAATGATTTTATGCAAAGTTTTTTTCGGCACATCTCCTGTTTTGCGTTCACATGTCAGCCAGCGCATCATTAATCAGTCGTTTAAGTAGCTATTGCCGTGTTGTTGTTTGACTCATTAACCCTTTTGTTCGCCGCTGACACTCCAAGGAGGAGCCGCCGACTCACACACCGTAAATATTTGCATTGCCGCCGCCCGGCCCCCGATGCGACGTGGGAAAGCTGAGACGCAAAAAAGAATCACTCCAAATCCTTATTAATGGATCGGCAACTGCGCCTCCGTTTGTTTAATTAGTCGGTCCAGAATTTTGGCACTCGGCAGCTGCCGGCCTCCCTGCCGCGCCGGAGAAAGCGCTTTCGCCTATCGCCGGCTCGGATCTGCCCCGGCCCCAGAGCAGTTGCTATCAAGATGCACATCGGAGTCAATAAGTGGCAATAATGCAAGACGATGTAAAAAACTGCCGTGCCCTGGGGAGTGCCGCCAATGTCTTTGTGGCAAGGCAAATATGAAGCCATATTTTGTGAATTGCTAAAAAGAACTGTCGGGGCCCAAGAGTTATGGCTGATCTGCATGATAAGCGGTAAGTTATGGGGGCAGCGAGCAGCGGGGCGACTGCTTCTTGGCCGGGGAACTACTTTCTGGACTGCCAGAAGGCCATGACGCGGCCGCCTAATCTTCTGCCAACTCACAATTGATCCAGTTTAAAGGCCATGCATGCCTCGGTAAGCGTAATCATGCGGGCGACTTAACCCCATCGCCACAGCTAACCACCCCGAGTCAGCGAACCGCCGCACGGACCTACGGTGATTGCGGTGCTGTGTGTGTGTCTAAACATCATTAATATCTATAAGATTTGACAACGCGGCTAAGGCGTAAGCGGAATTTTTGACTTGGACCGGCCCGCATGAATGCGCCGAGTGGCGCGCCAAGGGCCAATTTTCAATTAAGTTCGGGGATTAAAGTCCGCCAGACAAATTGTCAGCCTCGGAGACGGGACGAGGATCGCGGCAACTGCCTAATATGAATACGAAAGTGAGTGCGAGTCATTAATAAAAATCATAATAAAGGCGTGGCGAATGCCGTGGACGTCACGTCCTCTCGTGATTAGCTTAGTGGCTGGAAAGGATTGGGATTCGGGTTCGCTGGTTTTGTGTGGGTCGTTAGAATTCCTTAATTGCTTTTCCGATCCTCCAGCGAGACAACCCAGACTGTCCGGCGTCGTCTTATGCCGGAAAGTGAGACAAATTTAATTAATCACCAGTAACTTTTCCCATTGCGGAAAAGTGAATTCAATTGCTGGAACTCCCAAGTTCAAATGCCGCAGGCTCATTATTATTTCCTAAAGAAAATAAGGCTAACAGAAAGTCGAAAACTCACAAATTACAAACGGGAAGAAATAAAACCCCCAACACGAATCCGCTTGCCTTAGACTTTCATTGCCTTCTGATTTCTGAATGGATAACAGATTCCTAATTATTTCATTTATATCATTAATTATTTAATCTGTTTCATATTCGAATTACGAAACAGAAAATTGAACAAGGTTAACTTTGCCACTTTTAGAAATCCACGCGATCCAAGCTGAAGCTCAAAAAATTGGTGAAAAAATGCAATAAATTCGACTTTAAAAATGTAAACTTTTAGCTAATCGCAAATCTTCGGAAGGTGGTCGAAGCTTATTAGCTAAAAATAGGGAACTATAAATATTCTTAAATACGCTGCCACTTCAAGCGGTTAGGGAAAAATAATTTGTTCCTGCAGTTAGTATTCTTTACGCTTGAAGGATGTAATGAATTAATTTATATAAAGTTTCCAAAATACTAAAAACGATACTGGAACCTTTGTATTGCCATTAACTTTTAAAAAGATTGGCAGTAGTATATTTTAGGAGAATGAGAAGGAGAGTGACGAAAAGGGGGAGGAGAAGAGAGATTTAAATAAATAATTGAAT
>JBAMCP010001729.1:0-18630 GCA_037075105.1 Lissocephala sabroskyi
CCCCACCCCCTGTCGCTCCCTCTTCCAGGTGCACGAATTCAAAGTGGAAATGACCTGCGGCGGCTGTGCCAGCGCCGTGGAGCGCGTCCTAGGCAAACTGGGCGGTAAGTGAGCCACCCAAAGCCCCCCAGCCAGCCGGGGGCATTTGGCGGGGGCTTATCGGCTCTTCTGATACGAACTAAGGTTTGCGTTGCTTTTGCATTTCGTAGATAAGGTCGAGAAAGTCAACATCAATCTGGATGAAAAGACGGTTAGCGTCGCCTCGAACTTATCTTCCGATGAGCTTTTGGAGCAGTTGCGCAAGACCGGCAAGACCACCACCTATTTGGGGGTGAAGGAATGAGACGAGTTCTTCAGCAAGTTTCGGAAATACGGCAAACTGAAACTTGAAGTCTAAACAACCCACACATCTGCCGGAAGGACATCACACAAAGCGATTTATGATCTTCATCAGCCACACACAGGAACATGCATACGCGTGATATGAATACAAATATTTTACTCTTGATATCTTTAAAGTTTGCCAAACGCTAGAAACCAAGCTCTTGCCAAAATGTAGTGAATCCCTTGGCTGCCCCACGAGGCGCGTAATTCTTCTTTATAGTCGAGATTCTGTAGGAGTTTGGATATTTTTCGTGCAACGAAATTCCAGTAATCTTGATTGAAAATCAAACTTAGGAACACATTGAAAATGTTGTAGTGAACAAAAATGAGATATTGCCAATTTTACCCTCTCTTATGATCAACGGAAATTAATATTAAACATTTTTAACAATTCAAATATACAAATTGCAATTATATCGATTTCAATAAATCTTCCTAGATATAGAAACATCTGTAGTTTAAGGTCTATATAAATTTCTAGCTGGTCTACCAAACATTCGTTGGTTATCGGGTAAACGGTGGCAATTGCTGGGTTAGGGAACCAAATGGAATTTGTTTTAAAGGAAATTTACGACTTCTGTTTAAGTAAAGCTGAAATGGGGAACCAATTTGGGTTGGTGTGTTATATTTTTTTGGTGTTTATGCATTTGTTAAGGTATTTTTCTATTCTAAGAACCCAACTGCGAAACCTTAACGACTTTTGTTTTCGATAAGTGGTGGCGGGTGCCCAGCCTGAGGGTTGGGATTGGAAATTAAAGCTTCTGGGATTTCCTAGATGCCTTTTTGTGTTTATTTATCGCACCTGTTTTCAATTGAATGCACTTTAAGGTATTTTCTGGTCATCGAAACAGCTGTGAGGCATTTACAATCACCAAGCTTGAAGGGTTTGGGTTACGGGCAATGGGCCTGAATGAATGCGGTGGGGCAGCCTGGAATGAGTCTTTAGGTATTCCCCTTCTCGTCAGGCGGAAGAATAAAACAATTTAACTTTCCCTCTTTGTGGTAGAGGGAGGAAGTCTTTTCGATTGGGAAAAAAAACGATTCGATTTGGGGATTTAAACTTCACTTCTTCTTAGGTAGAAGATCTTTAATTTTAACCAGAAGGCCTGTGTGCCAATCTCGGTCAAACGCTTCCTTGATGTTCAGGAAGAGAGCGTTGTCAAATGCCGTTTATATTTATCCGACTCGCCAGTGGAGTTGCTTAATTAAATTATTTATTTTTTTTTAAATTAAGAAATGAAGTCAAGCGAAGTTCCCAAGAATTTTGGCTCGGACTTTCCCCTTAAAGTCCAATGTAAAATTGGAATTTCAAAATAAATAAGTCAAGGAAAGAGAAAACTGGACTCTTGAACTTTTTGCCTTAAAGTAAAATTGCAATTGTAAAATTGCACAGCTCAAAATAAATTTAATAAAAAATATTTAAGACCTTTTTTAAGGTTTCAATGAATTTTTGTTCTTGCTTCGGCAGAACATTTACTAAAATTTGAACGATACAGAGAAGATTAGCATGGCCCTGCGCTTAATTAAATAAATATAAAAAAAGGCTTCTTGGTAAATTTTGATTGCCTGCTTTTAGTTGGCTGAGTTAGGAAATTCTCGTTGCCTACTTTAAAGCCGGGAATTATATTATTTTTATTTGAAGGCTTTTAAGACTGCTTGCATATTTTCGAGGGCAGAAATTTAATTCACAAATAATTTTGGGAACTTTGGGAATAATAAGAAGGGAGGAAGTTCTATGAAAAATCGTATTTAAAACTCCTTTCTTGGATTTGATTGTATATTTTGATGGAAATCCAAGATCTAACCATTAAAAAAAGAAACTCGCTTATTTTTGTTGAATTCAATTAAAAAATATCCACAATTTTCCTTGACATTCCTTGCGTCTTAGAACAGTCCTCAATTTTCCTTTCTTTTCCTTCAATTTCTAATATTTTATTTCTCTTTTTTCACAGGCAGGCGACGAGCCGAGGAATATTTGCCACTGCCCCACACACCAAGTGGTTCAAATTTCTAAGGTAAGTTTTGTTTTTTTTTATTATTTTCCATCATGAGAAAATTTCGAAATGAGGCTATCAAAAAAGCCTGCCGCTCGGCTATGATGCGGGTGCTTAGATAATCCCAACCACAATCGCCGGCTAATTGCGAACGTGTCTCATTTTCCACTTCCCTTTATTCCCCAAACCATAAATCTGTCTGTGGGGAATCTGAACATTTCCAAGGCGTAACGAAATTATCAATCAACCCGCTGACAAAATGCCACTCGGGTATGCAAAGAATGCAACGCCAGAGCCACGGCAACGGCACATTTGTCCACTGAGCTTGGAATTTTGTGGTCGCCTGCTACCTGCGGCCGAGATTTACCTTTTTTGTGTTTTGTTGTTCGGGTCGGGGGACTGATGGTGCCTATTGATTTATGCCCCATGCAGGGCCGCGGCCGGTTGGGCAACGGGACAAGGATCTCAGCTCAGCTGTCACAACAATCGCAGGCGAGCGGATCCTTCGGGCGGGAGGCAGTCAGTCAATTGATGTGATAATGAGATTTTGATAGGCAGCCTTCCAGGTAGAGCGAAAATCATTAGGATCGTAATGACCGGGCCAGCCAGTCGGCCGGGCGGGAAGGCAGCCAACAGTTTATCAAACTATAAATATATAAATTCCTGGCAACAAAGTTGCCGGAGTTGATGGAGCGACAGCTGCGGGCCAACCGCAAAGAGAGAGCCAGCGAGCGGGAGATGGCCAAAGATTGGGAAGCTGGAAGTTTGATAGGCGGCCGGCAGGCTCCTCTTCTTCTTCTTATTCGCTTGCCAGGGCATCTGCCTTCTTCCTTCCTTTTCGCTCGTGTGTACATTGAAAACATTCCGAAAATCGCTGGCTAAATTCTTTGGCGCATCTTTTGACCAACTCTGAACCAGTTGGCAGTGGTCAAGTGGTGCCAACCGTCGGGCAAGAGCTTCGTCGGGGGGCGGGGCGGGGCCCACATACCCAAAGGAGTGGACACTCTTCATTTGGCCGGCCAACTGGTTTGGCGGTTTTTCGGCTGCCCAAGTTTCCCCCCAGCGGGGCTGCTAAAAGGAAAATGCCGCCGCCGTCGCTCTTTTATTGTCTTATGATGTCAAGAACAGTCGCAGGCCACGACGGGGAGAACAATGGCATACTAAACTAACAGACAAACCGACAGACAGACGTTGGCCGAAATTTACGAGCGCCTGACGAGAAGCTTTGGCCTCTGCCAGAATCCGCACGGCAAGGTCGTTTCTCGGGCATCCGCGAATTCCCCCAGCAGATGTGCCTGCCATTAATTTCAAGGGGTGAGGGGGGGGGGGAGGTTTTCATTTCGGTTTTTGTTTTTTTTAGCGGTTCATTGAACCACCGCCGCTGTCGTCGCCCACGATTGGCTTGAAAATTCCTTGTGGCATTTAAGCAAATCCAAAAAGAGAAACAGTAGCGAAATCGCCGCTGCCAAATGCAGCGGAAATTGCCAGGCAGCCCAGTCCGACCGACAGACGGACGGCCATCAGCCAACAGAGCACACAAAACCGCAAACCTGTCGGCCGCCGGTCGGCCGCTCTGTCGATTTGCCTTGGTGGGTTGGGTGGGCGCAAGGCGGCAAGCGGCGTTCGGTGGGCGGGGCGCTGGCTTAGACATTCCTGGCCCGGACGTTGGCTGGCCGGATTGAACGTGTGCCAGGCGACGGCAACTCCCAGTGCGAAAATTCTAAGCGGGTTTCATAAACGTCGAGTGTAAATGTCCAAATAGATACAAATAAAACCCGCCAAGGGGGCGGCGGCAGGCACTGCAAAAATTGCTGCCACAAAAAAATACAAAAATAAAGAAAAACAAAAGACTTAGGACACGAACCAAGGAGCTCCAATGAGCGCCCCAAAGCCTCGGCGAGCGAGCCTCACCAAAACAAGATCAACTGGTTTGCCACAGAGCAACGACGACGGCGACGACGGCGACTCTCGAAAAAACGCTCAAGACCTGTTGCTCAGCAGCGACGTCGACGTCGACGCCGACGCTGGTCTATTGCGCGTGCCTGAAAAATACTTTTTCCCTGGGCCCCACGAAGAAGTTGTGTTGGCCGATCAGTTGTGTTTTCGACTTTTCGTCGGTGAGAACGATTCCGATTCTGCGCTCGTCCACAGCGAAAAGATCCGTGATTGCCGTGATCGCCGTGATCAGTGATCTGTGGCGGTTCCCCAAAACTTGTTGTTGTTGTTTTCACTCTGTGTGTGTGTTGGTTGGGCAATAACATTGGCCACCCGACCGACCGATCGACCCACCACCAACTTGCCGTCGTGCCTGGCGATCGTGCCGTGATCGTGATTTTGTGGATGCGATACGCGAAAAGTGGTTTTCCAGCCCGAATAAAACGCCAATTTTCCACATTAAAACCCCCACATACACACACCCATACACACACACCAACGCCAACACAACAACAACAACAACATCGAGACAACGGGCAATGCAAACAAAGTGTTGGGAAATATGCAGGGCAAAAAAGAAGTCGAATTATAAAAAGTCTGCAAGTCGATAACCGATGACTCTGCATGTGTGTGTGTGTGTCTTTCTGGGTGTGTGTGTGTTCGATGGCCCGCATTCAAAGTAAATAAAAGTTTAATTGCGAGGCCTGTCGGTTGAGTTCGCCTTTCCGAGGTGAAAGTAAAGCAATTTGCTTAATTAATTGCCGCATGCAATCCCCAAATCGATCAAGAAACAAGACTCGCTCTCGGTCACTAATACAGTCAGCCAGTTATAAAGCCAAAGGATCTAAATCTATTGGATTATTGGATTATATTTACTTCTTAGGTGAGTTCAGAGAGAATTCATCTCTGGGGGAATTGTGGTCTCTCTTGAGTGAGCTTTGGGAATAACGAGAAGGGAGGAAGATCTATGAAGAATCGTATTTAAGACTCCTTTCTTGGAATTAATTTTATATTTTAATGGGAATCCAAGAGAACACCCTTTAAATCCTTTAACTGAGCTTGGGGAATAATGAGATGGAGGGAAATTCTGTAGAATCGTATTTAAGACTCCTTTCTTGGATTTGATTTTATATTTTGATGGAATCCAAGAGCTCACCTTTCAAATCCTTTGAGGGCTTGAAAAACTATTGAATTGTTTTTGAAATCTCTTACAATTTCTTTCTGATAGATCTTTCTTTTCTTTCTGGATATCATCACTCTCTTTCGAGCTATTTAAAAACGCACTTCTAAACTTTCTTTATTATCAATTTAAAGAGAGATTATCGGGTCACACCTAAGCCTCCAACCGGGGAAGTTAAGACGTTCGTTTCTCTTTCTTTTTAAGCGATTTTATTGTCTCACTTTTCCTTACCTTTCTCACTGTTTTTGTGATCTTTTTGAAAACTGCCTGATCTTTGATTAGAAGAACCCAAAATGAGCGGTTGAATTATCTTTAATTGTCTTCTCCTCCAGGTTCATTTGAACGATCCTCTCAACTCGAACTTAAGGGTTCCCGTATTATCCCAAACTAAGACTTAATTCTTCAATTAAAAAGAAAGCCTTAAACAATTTTCTTCCATTAATCCATTTTATCCACTAGGATTCAAAAGATTCCTCTTTAATCTTGTCTTTGAGGCTTGACCCGCTCAGCTTCGACAAATCTTATTCCCAAGCTTGTCTGCCGATCATAAATAACTAAGATCTATACACAACCATATGGACTGGTGTAGATATCTAAAAATACAGACGACCATATGAGCCTCGCTTGAATTCAGGTTTAAAGTGGATTTCTTTGTCAGTCGGCTGAAGAATGTTTAAATTTATGCATTTCTTGGCCGCGCAGAGATTAATTCTAGACTCGTTCTTAAGTTGGACTCATTTGCAATGAGAACAGCGAGAAACTGCTCTCCCAGGAGTTAAGGAATCTTTGCAGAAGAACCTTTAACTTTACCTGCTTGATAAATATTACACGGTGTTTAGCGAAGTCGAGTTGATCTTAAGTTATGGATCGTTTGGAAGTGTAGGTAGCCGGGCCAATGGAGCCCACACCTTTTGGAAACCGCATTCTAATGAGCTGATTCTTTTCACTAATCTGCTTGAATATGAACACATTTATGCTAATCGAACCACTAAAAGCCACCGATTCTGAAGTGTCACTGGTTCTTATCTGTGTCGCAACCCAATTCCCGCAACGAGACTCGTCGTCGAGTTGTCGAGTGGTCAGGTCGAGTCGTCGGGGCTCTTGGGAATTCCACTTCCTATCGACGAAAAGCTTCTCTTGTCTTTGGTCTCGTTTAGAGAGCCAAGGGGCATGGAAGGTGGGGGAATTGTCTGTTGGCTCGTAAATAGCCAAGCAAAGTATTTTTATTGACTTGGGCTTTGACGTTTGACACCTTTGTGGGGCTTATGGGGCGCGTGCGGTGGGCCAGGCCAGGTCAGAATCGTAGATCGGATTTATCAAGGAGAAAATGGTAAACAAAAGGCGGCTGCTTGGAAATATTTCATTTTACCAGGCAGCTGACAAATGCCAACAAAACAAACACCACAAAGCCCAAAAGGAAGAAAGAAACCGGCTTTTTGGCTCAGCTTAGGTGGCTGCTGGTCACCTCAACCCCCTCACAATTTGGCCGGGCTGACAATATTGATACATTATAGAGCCCAATTTATAGGCCAAAGCGAAAGCCGACGCCAAGCCGCCAGCCCAGAGGAACAAAAGAGAAGGGGCCCCAAAAGTCCGGGGCTCAGTTTTAATTACCGCAGTCAGTCGATTATTGTTGTTGGCGTGGTTGTTGCTGTTGGGTGTTTGATGGGCGCATAATCGTCGTCGTTATGCTTGGGCACCCCAACTGGCCAGCCAGCCGGCCAGCAGTCCAGCCGTCCACTTGAGTCGGTTGCCCACACCACACCACATGTGAGGGGCGTGGGGGAGATCAAGGGAGGGGCGTCCATTTGGACCAGGTGTTTTTTTTGGTTACTCTGTTTAATCACGACACCAATTGTTTCTCAAGTGCTGGACAAATTTAACATTTCATTTTCAATACCCTGTAAATTCCAATCAAAAAAACAGAGCACATCGACAAGCCACAAGTTTGGAAAGGGCTAAGAGTTCCCCAATAGACAGGCTCTAATGACGTCGATAAGAAGGTCTCTTTAAAACAATTAAGTTTCCTGCAGTCTCTCCTATTTTTCTTATTATTCGCTTGCTCACAAATTAGTGCACATTAAATAATTAACATCTGAAGATGACTCAGCACTTATTCAAATTCAAACGCGCGCGCAGCTTTGTTCTGAAATGCAACCCTGCAAATTTGAATGCACGCCACGACCGTTCTATGCGATTCTCATGGGTTGCACTTAAGCGAGGCTGGTCCCCCGGCGCCCCTTTTTTTGAAATTTCCTTTTCTCGCCCTCTTTTCCCCCCCTCTCTCCCAGTGGCATTTCTTTCAAATTAACGATCATTTGAAGTGTGTTAAATGTGAATGTGAATTAAAAATTGAGTGAGTGATTTCTAAATTCAAATTGGGTAAGTTTAAGCCCAATAAGCCAATCCAAAGGAGCTTTTCAGAAGGTCAAACGCCTTCATCTCCCTGCTTAGGATGATATTGTTCTATTGCTTCTGCAGTATTCAGGGGACTTCCAACTGACCAAGGGAACAGCTGTGATGAGGATAAATTGACTTCCTTGGGAGAACAGCAATTGAAGTCAAACTTCAACTTACTCACTTTTCATGGGTAAAATTCACCGAGCAGCTGTTCGAGATTCGCTCACGGGCTTTCAAAGCCGAAAAAAATTTCTTTCCAACTAACAGAAACAACTTGTGGTTCCCTGAGTCGCCGAAGTGATTTGCCTAATGTTCTTCCATGGGCGCCCAAAGTCTCACCCCAATGTGGGACACTTGGAATTCGCTTCCTGGTGATTTAAATCCCCGCCCCAGGCAGTCTGCCGCCACTCATCAATCCCCGAAAGAGCGGGTGATTCACCGCGATGAGGTCAACTTTCGTTTGGGCCAGTGACACCCACAAATATCGACAAGCTCTGGACTTGGCCAGAATGCCAGTTGGGCGCGCGGGCATTTTGGAATGCAGCTGCTGCCCGGGCGGCTGGGCGTCTTCGATTGCCTGACAAGGCTGACCCAATTTAAAGGCACCCGGCAGCCGAGAAGCTCGGATCACAAACGAATCACTTTCTCTCTGCTGGCTGTTTTTTTGGGGTACCGCCCGGGGCCCTCTTGCAATTAAGAGAAAATTTAATTTCTGAATTTGAATTAACCCGGCGGGCGCACGGTAGCCGGAGAAGATGCACTGGCTCGGCCGGGGATCGGATTCTTTATGGCGTGCGTGTTTCGCTGGGGCAGGAAGAACGGTGGCCGGCCAAGTGGCCATCATCATGAAATGGGATCAATTCCCAGTGGGCCGTGAGTTTTTTTTCGTTTTCTATTCCCGGTTTTTCTATTTGCATTAAGCTTTCCTCGAGGGGAGTGGAGGGATCGCTTACCAAAGAGTCTTGAATTTGTGCTGCCTCACTGCCGCTCAGCATGGAAGCCTACAAATTTAATGATCGGTTTGCCCTTTTGTTTGTTTCTGTTCACATTTAACACGATCGAGCACGAGCCCGCGATCCGTGGCAGACACGAGAACAGGTCAAAGCCGAGGGTGAGTCGAAAGAAAAGCTGGAGCTGGCGAGAGAAATAAACGCAGGGCCAGCCAAGGCTGTAAAGAGCCAACAGCCACGAC
The DNA here is from genome assembly GCA_037075105.1 of Lissocephala sabroskyi. NCBI lineage: Eukaryota > Metazoa > Arthropoda > Insecta > Diptera > Drosophilidae > Lissocephala > Lissocephala sabroskyi. Next base: position 9,086 of record JBAMCP010001729.1, read on the forward strand.
ATGACCACAGATAAATCCATTTGGCCAAAGACAAAAGAGCCTAAAGCCTCTAACCAAATAATAAAATTAAAACAAATCGCGGGAAACCAGATACTTTACAAGCTTTAAGACGTTCGCTTCTTTAGCCGTGCAGGCCAAGAATGCTGGCTCGTTTAGTTGTAGGCAAATTGATGATATTGGCAACGAAACCAAAAACTTATGTTTTTTGCCTCAACAATAAATTATAGGCGGATAGCTTGGGTCGGCAATTACGGCCAAATGACCCTCTTAAATATTGGGGAAAAATTACCCTCTCAGTTTTTTACCAACTGTGGAGCTCAAATCCGACAGTCGTTTGTAAGTTTAAAGCCCCTCAGTTGAGGTGACAAGCAACTTCCAAGAGGATTTAATTTTCCATACTTATTTTCTTATTTATACTCTCACTTTTAGTTAGAGACTTTTGACAGAAGCTTAAATCCAAAATAAGGTCTTCAATGCAGGAATGTAGTTTCCATTTCATTCATTTTCACATTTTTACCCTTTCCACTATTACTCTTACCTATTTCTCTACTTTAATCCTTGAATGCTTTAGAAATTGGGGTAAGGCAAAGCCGGGAGAGTGTTCATATTCTAATTCTCATAAATTTCTACCCCATACAGTTTAAGAACTTAGCAAATGAGCTTCAGAAAGGCTCCAGCAAATTCTTACCCCTTCCCAGCGAATTTTCTTTAGCACTTCCTTAAGCATACAAATATTTTCTCACACTCTTTGGTATAAAGAGTATAGTTTATTAATAGGGAAATTTATTCCAGCGTCAAAAACAAGTGGCTAAAGCTCTGTTACCCCTTAGGGTATGAAAGAGGTATAGGGTATAAATTACAAAGTGCTCTTTCCTCCGAGGCTTCCCCAACTTCTTCTAAGACTTTTTGACCGTCTGGTGTGTAAGCCGCGATCTGCGGATTCCCACTATCCATTACGATGTGTTGAGTGTGCGAAATCCTTGGTGGGATAACCGGTTGGAAAGACGGGGCATGTATTAATTTAATAAGTTTGTTGAGCTGGTCAACTGCCACTGCAAATGCTTATAAGAGGCTAATGACAATAGATTAACATAACCACTATAATTAATCTTCGTTATAAGTGGAAACCGAACCGAATAAGCGGAGGGTCGCGCCGAAAGCAGGCAAGCCCACAAACCCGACTAGGCCAGGAATTCTCAACATAAACACGAATATCTCCACATATATGATTAATGAATGAATGCGGACAATGTAGGCAAGCTTATCAGAGACCGACAGACGGACCCCCAATATGTCTTCCATTGTGTGGTCGGCCCAGCCCCAAAAAACCCCTCAATCGTCCAAAGGCCCAGCCGAGGTTTTTTGATTCTCTCGTTCGAATTATGCAAATCACCGGACAGGGCGTAAAAGAGCGACCACGGGCACGGGAACATCTATTAGTGTCACGTCCGTAAAAGGAATCAAACTCGGCATTCGACGGGACGATGAACACGTGGCCAGTGTCGTCTGCATTCAAATGCGGTCCGCAGGTTCCAGCGGGCATATTAATTATGATATTGTGGCAGCCTGGAATGCGGTAGCCGCCATAGGCCAGGCAAACGGTAAAGAAGTCCCCATTAAGATTGGGAATCCTGAAGCCAAGATAACGCAGGCGCAAAGTGCAATGGAGTGGTGGAATTGCTTTTCACACATTCTTGGATTTGGCTTTGGCTCGTAAATGAGACAATAGAGAATCTGTGAGAAAGCGAACAGAACAAAGACGATTGATTCAGTTTAAATGCGGCTTTTAAATGCCGACGGATGCTGGGAAATGAGGGCTAATTTATTCGCCAGCGAGAAGTCGTAAAAACAGTAAAAAGAAATCTACCCAGCGACCTGCCCGAATGGCTTGATAAGCAACTCCAAATTGATCAATTTTTCCCCCGATTTCAGTTATTATTCAACCTGTAATTTGATATCTCCCCCCGAGAGACCGTCGCGTCGCCTCTGCTCAATGGGCTGGCATCAATTACACAGCCCAAAAGGGGGAGAATTGAATTTGTCGATGTCACAAGTTTATGGCCATCTGTCCGTCGGTCCAGCTGGTAGAACAAGTGGGGCGATAAGATCGGCATGCCATTGAATGGCAGTTGAAGCATCGCACATTCCCATCGGTTGGGTCATTTATTCGTGGTAATGATAACACCAAACTAGCTTCTAGCCAGCGCGGCTGGATTTTTATGGCCGGCAAAGACATCGACGCGTTTCGAGTGAAATGAAATCGAACGGCATTGATTGCATGCCGATGTGGCTCCAAAGTTCTGCGCTCTGCGCACACTCAACGGCGGACGCTGATGACACCTGCAGGAGCCGAGCCATCCCGTCCAGACGGCCAGTCAGTCGGTCCGTCTGTGAGCCATTTTTTGTGTTGTTTTTTTTTGTATGAAGAGAAGACAGACAAACAGACACGGTCAAGGCAAAGTGACGCAAACACGCAACGGATGGCTGAAGAGCTGGAAGCTCAATCGTTCAGTCTGATGAAGGCTTTCTCTGTCTGTCTGGATGTTGTGTTAATTATTATGAGCAGAGGAAGTGGTGCCAGCCGACAGTTGGCAGTTGGTTGGTAGCTAGCTAATTGCAGCCGGGGTGCCGGCAAATTTGTCCGCCGCAGCTGGGAAGGCTCGAATGCTTCCCATTGCAATCAATTTGCGGATTTTCCTAGACTTACTAATAGAATGTTTTCGCATTTTTCTTTGCAGGCTCAGTCGCCCTGCAACATGTGGCAGTCGGAAGTCTAGCGAGCCACCGACAGAATTGAGTGCAATCTAAAAATGCCTGTTCGTCACAATTGGGACAACGAGCGCGTGGGCGTGGCTCATTTAGCCGGCGCCCTCAGTCCTCTATGCATTACAGATGCCAATCACGAGATCGTCAGGCCGAAACCAAGAAGGTGAGTCTTCTAAAATTTATTTATATTGTCGGGAGGGTTTAAATTTGAGCCCAATAGTCTGAGCCTAAATATGCCGAAAAGTAGGCAGCAAAATAGACCGCGTCAAAGTCCAACAGCCAACCGCTGGGGGGCGCCAGGCGTTGGTTTTGTTGGTTTGCGCTTTGAGTTGCTCGTTCTCCGCTAGGTGACGCTAGTGGTAGACCGAAAACTTCTCGCTTTCTTCTTTTATTTCAACACCGATTGTCTTGCAATTATTGTCGTTTGCCACTCTAATTTTGAGCTTGACTCGGCAAGTGGCAACTCTAAAGTCTTTACCATTGTTGGTCGATCCGAGACAACTCTTTTTTCGAGTAACAATGGTAGCTATTTTTGGTGAGGTGTCTGCATCTTTGCCGCGTTCTTAACACTCGCATGCATAATTGTGCACAAAAGCGTGAAAAGTCTCTCGCCGAGACACACAAAAAATCTCCACCGGACAACAATAAACTTTGGCCATTGTTCGGTGGTTGTTGTTGTTCTGACCAACTTCTTGCGGAGTTCCGAAAAAAAAGCCCAGACAGGTTAGAAAATAATGCCAGTGGCTGGTGATCTAGAAACCGTCGGCCGACGCTTCGGTTGGTCTGCATTTTTCGTCTGTTTTTTCCCATTGTTAAGACGGTCAAGGTTAATTTGGAGAGGGAAATTAATGTCAGATGTCCGACGGATGTGTGCCAAAAATATAAATAATCCCGCACAGAATGACAGACCATAAAATCAAACGAGATTTATGCAAACAACTCAACCCCCGAATGAAGCAATATTCGCAATTATTCGAGGGTCCGGAGCCCTTCGAGGTTTCACCGATTTCATTTTCTTTCACTCGGCCCATCAACAATCGAGAAAAAGTCCCACAGACAGAGATCAGAAAATATGATTGGCATTTGACAAACACTTCCAGGTATGGCGAATTGCAGAGCCTATAAACAATTTCGAAAACGAAAAAAAAACCTTCAAAAAAGCGACAGTAGTAGAAATTCCCGCAAATGAAAGTGAAAATCGCAATGTGAATAATTAGCGACCGAACACACAACAGTAATAATATTATGGTACTCGGGGCATTGTGGATGCAAAAATATAACGACCACTCGAATAGGGAAAACAACGCCACAGCCCCGCCAATGACAATGGCTCGAGGGCAACAAACTTCCAACCAAAAGCATCTCCACCGGGGAGTGCAATGCGCACGGCAAGTGAAAATGCTGTTACCTTTTTTTTTTGTCTACCTGACGGCCGCCAACGTTGAACCGTCGACTCGTCTCGGGGTTAAGGCAACAGCCGGGCCCGGTGAGATACTTTTAGCGTTTGTCAAACGCCTGCACGAGAGAATGAGTGGAAAGCCCTCGGCAATTTCAGCAATCTGGGCAGCAATCAGTCCGCCAGGTGCGAAAGTGTGGGAGTTGAGTTGTCAGGCGGCCTGTGGTTCGGTTTCTTTCAATTGCTACCACATGGGCTGACTTCAGGCAGACGGATTTATTAGTCATTAACCCTGGTCTCTGATTAGTGGAGGCGGAGGGCACGGGCCCCGCCGAAACGGAAGCCCCGTCTTCACCTTTTTTCGGGGCACTGTGGAGTTCAACATGCGGAAATCTTGTTGACGCCTCGTAATCAGCGCATGTGTATCTGTGGATATCTGATGGTAGCTCAAGTGCCATTGGCCGGGAGGAAGGCTCGATCGGTGATTTGTCTTCTTCCGTCTGGCGGCTTGGCTGCCTCTCCGCGGGCTTCTTGTTTGTGTATTTCAATTGTGCGTGTTTTACAGCTTGTTCAGATCACTTGGGCTTGTTTAAACTTCATGCATGAATATGCAAACAAAAAGCAGCCAAAAAGAGCGAAGAGGAGCGCGAGAAGTCAGGTGGATTTTGGGGCCAAACAAAAATGATATAAAGTTGGAGTAGAAATAGAAATGGAATCTCTGGGATTTGAGACTTCAAAGGAACTTTTGAGGAGGAGTGAGAAAAGTTAGAAGTCAGCTGTTTAGAGAAGGTAGAGAGAGTTTAATTTATAAGTCTTCTTAGCCTCCAAATAGTTGCTGGATTCTATAATTGTCTCTTGAGTTTCTTGAGAGTCTAAAGACTAAAAGAATCTTTCACAATTCTGGTGATTTTCCAGGCGGTAGACTGAGTTTCATTTAGAAGTCTTTTTATTCCTCAAATTGTTGCTGGATTCCGTGGACTTTATAGAAATAAATGAAACATCATAACTGCAAAATGAGATAAGGGAAAAGTCTATAAGTCTATAAGAACTTTTAATTGTCTCTAGAGTTTCTTGAGAGTCTGAAAAAGCGATGCAAGTCAAGTTTGATCTTATAAACGCACTTCCTCTGACTCTCAGTGACTCTAGTAATTTTCCAGGCGGTAGATGAAGTTTCATTTAGAAGTCTTCTTAGTCTCCCAAATAGTTTCTGGATTCTATAATTGTCTCTTGAGTTTCTTAAGAGTCTAAAGAGTAAAAAAATCTTAAAATCGCACTTCCTTTGACTCTCAGGGACTCTAAAAATTCTCCAGCTCTGAAGCAGAAGCAATCGGATTCTTCCATGATAGATTGGAGTAGATCCCAGAAATATAATAGGTCTGTGTTTTCTACTTATATCCCAAAAATGCCAGAAAGAAAACGCTTTGATTTCAAGTGCCAGGGATTCTCTAATTGACAATCATACAGATCGTTAGAGATTTACTTAAAGATTAAAGACACTCCCTCAAAGTCCCTTAAGCTTCGAACTTAGGATCAAATAGACTTCAAAGCACTTTTAATAAAGCCGGCAATCTGGCCCCTGGGAGGGTTAGAAACATGAATCACACAGTCGACTGGGCTGGAGCCCTTCATGCCCCAGAGGCTGCGGAGATTTGTGGAATGACTTTCAAGCTCCCGAGGGGGGCAAAAAGTAGTCCCCATTCTTGATGCATTTCTTGGGGCCGGAAGAAAAAACGAAAGTTCCCCGGAGTGGAAACTCCAACTTCATTAGTAACTCAGTGACATACATTGGCCGATAAAACTGTTACGGGCAAAAGCAAAACTATTAAGGTTGTTGTTGTTGTTGGGCAGTTTTCCTCGCCGAGTCTTTTTGGCTGGGCAGTCAGACGGCTGTAGATTTTATTTCTTTTCTCTTTATACGTTTGTTTTGTTTAAACACGCGAATGTTGCATTAAAAGCTTCAACAACTCTTCTGGTTGTTGTTGTTGGGGGAATGACGGCGCGGCGTCAGTATAATGGGCGCGGGGGGCTGCCTGTCATTACTTTTCCGTGAATTAAACTTTTTAATGCGAAAATTGTTTTGGGCGTAATTTTTGTTTTCTGTAATTAAGCGCGGAAAGCAAGTGAAGTTAGAAGACGCCCCTCCCTTCCCCTGTAAAGAAAGTGATTGTATAATCCGAAGTGAACCTTCGTCCACTGCTTTTTCGAGGGGCGTGGCTTGTGGTTTGGCTTGCGGTTGTTGTCGGACGGGATGACCCCAGATTCTAGCGGTGGTTCCGTTATAACCGCCACCGCCATGGGCCGAATGATAAATCATAAGTGGAGGAGGTCGGCCGTCCACGTCCAACAATTTATTTGTGGCACACACGAAATCTATCTCGAGTCGCCCATCTCACAAACGTACCTGAACCTGCGCAGGCGTACAAACCCAGCGAACGTGGCTGCGCATGCGTGTTGCCTGCCGCAGAGTCATTGCCGGTGACGATGATGAAACTGCTAAGAACAAAAGCATCGCGGAAGGAAGCGCTAACCAAGCGATCTGATAAGGGGCAAGATTGTATAACCTCCGAGCGGTCTCTGGGGAGCGCGTCAGGGGCACTCGAATGGGCTTTGCCACTGATCTTTCCCTAGCCGGCGGCTGGGGCACGGACACTGTTATACATAATTAAATTCACACTGCCTCTCGGCCCAGAGTTGCGCTATTGTTTGGTCAGCCACGCACTCGCCCAGCCTCCAACGACTGCCAGACACTCTTTTCCTTAAATAGAGCAGCGAGGGCCTGCCAGGCCGATGCCTCTAACCACTAAGCTCGTCTTTGGGGAAGACTAGAGTATAATTACAAAATTACCCAAGCCACAAGGTGCAAGGCGGCTGGCTAAGCCGGCAGCTTCAGCTTCCCAAACGCTGTGAAAATGAGGAAAAAAAGAGAGGCAGCCGCAGACAATGACTCGGCAGCGGCAGAGCGACTTCAGCTGGGGCCTCGCCTGGCTTTCAGCCACATCGCTGGCTTCAGTGCCGCTTCGAAAGCGAGTGCGCGCGGTAGAAACGAGCGGGCCAACGTCAAAGTCGCTGGACGCTTGTGTCGTCGGCGGCCATGCAACACTGAGCAGCGAGCTCGGTTGCGACAGATTTCCAACTAACAAAGCAAAAAACACAACGGAAAAAAATTATTATAATTTCGGCAATTATTTGTGAACGAACTAGAAAGCGCGAGTGACACCCCCCGGCCGGCATTATGTACTGCGCCAAGGACTGTTCGTGTAGCCTGTGCCGCGAGCTGCGCTCCTATAAGCTGGTCAAGTCCAGCAAGACGGCAGCTGGCAAGCAACGCGGCAGCGGCCTGGCCCCGCCCCCTAATCCGGGCGGGCCGGGCTCGTTGCTGGGCCGCATGTTGAATGAGAATTTCATATTGCGCCGACGCGGTGGGTGTGGGATCAGCTCGCTGAAGACGTTCCAGCCGCAGTCCCTCAGGAACAGCGAGATGTACCAGCAGCGGCTGGTGGGTGGCGGGGGAGACGGCGTGGCTGTGCCGATGGCTCAGCTTTTTCAACGTCGTGCGGCGCAGACGCCCTCGCCCACGCCCATCGAGGACCTGCCCGACCTGTCGGCCGATGGCGAAATCAAAGACTCGGCGGCCGCGGCCGTGACTGGGAGCAAACCCAATCACAAGGTGGTCATTTATTTCGGAGATTCAATGGCGCGCGGACAGCCCAACGTTCAGCCGTTGCCCTTGCCGCCTTTGTCTGGTCCCGATGCCGGGGCCCTGGCGGCTCATTCTCAGCTGCTGCTGGAGATGTCCCAGAAACTGGGAAAGTCAGTCGAGTCAAAGGCAGCAGATCAGCAGCAGGCGGTGGAGGCGGTGGCGGTGGCGGTGGCGGCCCCAGACGATGCCATTGCCGGCGGTGATGATGAACTGCCGCCCTACATCGAGAGCGTGCAGAACGGCGTAATTAATATCAAAATTGAAGGCAATTACCGACGCGCCAGCCTGCTGGTGGAAACGGTGGCAAAGCCAACACTCGCCGTCGTGGGCCAACCGACATTTGAATTGAAATCCGAAGACATCGACGGCGATGGCGATGGCGACAGCAGCGACTGCAGTGACCCTGGCCACGATGCGGAGACGGCCAGTCAATGTGATTCGTGTGATTGGAGCTACGTCCAGGAGTGGCGACGGGCGGCACGACGGTAGTGAAATCTATTCTAATTTCATGGCAAGATGCTTAATTCGGGTCTCGGTTTCAATCGCCCCCGCAAAAGAACGAAGCGTAGAGAGATTTGAATTTGGCAGAGAAAGTCTCGGGGAGTTGCCGAGGAGCAGCCTTTGAGGAGATAGAATTCAACAGAAAGGTTAAGGGTTAGCGAGGTTTTTAGTGATTGTCTTTAGGGTTCTCAGATTGAAGACGATAGGTTTCTTATTTGGGCATCGAGAAGAAGAGTCTTTTTCTGAATGTAGGGAGTCTCAAAAGAAGCTACAGAGAATGGGAATCTCTTGAGAGAAATTAGGCACTTCGTCAGTTTCTTTTTTTAAAGAGATTCTTTGGTTCCTTTCTAAGCTCCCCGAACTCCCCAAGTTAGCTTCAAAATAACCGAATTTCAGTTACAGATTTCATTAGTTACGATTCCGCTGAAGTCTGTTAAAGATTGCCAAACGATTTTGGATAAACTTTAATTCATTTCCCTTAAAGAATTTAAGGGATTTTGAGGCCCCAAAGATTCTCTTAAGTTAGCAAATTCCAATACCTTAAGATCATTTCAGAAACTCTATGAGATTCTTAGTCTCTAAATATTTCAACCAGCTTCTCTCTCTCTCTCGCTCTCTCTCTCTCGCTCTCTCTCTCTCTCGCTCTCTCTCTCTTTCTTTCTCTCTCTCTTTCTCTCGCTCTCTCTCTTTCTCTTTCTCTCGCTCTCTCTCTTTCTCTCTCTCTCTGTTTCTCTCTCGCTCTCTCGCTCTCTCTCTCTCTCTATCTCTCTATCTTTCTCTCTCTCCCTCTCTCTCTCTCTTTAATCCGTCGTTTTAGTTTCTTCGCTACTATAAAGACGATTGATTTTAAAGGTTCCATTATCAGACTTTAAATTCCCTTGAGTATATCAAGAGGATTCCCAAGATCTCCCAAGATCTCCCAAGATCTTTGATCAAAGTTCATCGATTCTCTGGATTCTCAAGAACTCTCCAGATCTTTGACCGAAGCTCGTCGATTCTCTGGTCGTAAATTGAGGTAGCTTCTTTCCTAATACTCCTTTCTGTCTTATTAAAAAGATGACAGCATTGAGAGCTTTGAGGCGCATTGTGGCTCCCTGAAGAATTCAAATATCTTTTTTCCCATTGATGAGGCAACCGCGAATTTAGCACGTGGCATTGTCTGAGGCTGGCGGGCTGATGAAA
>JBAMCP010001730.1:3352-14697 GCA_037075105.1 Lissocephala sabroskyi
GGCCACAAAGTTGTCATTCCTCTGATTTGGCCAAAAGGTAAAGTGCTGGCCATTTGTCGCTTGCCCGGGTGTCGTTTCTGAGCGGTGTCCGTAGGGGGAGGGAGAGGGGCAGACGTGAAGGTAGGAAAGACCGACTAGGTTGGCCAAGACGGCGACTACCAATTGCCGGTTAAGGAAGCGAGGGAGGTCCACAGAATATTGAGCCGATCAGCAGAACTTCTACTTCGGATCTAATGGAAATCGGGAGGGATTTGATTGGGATTCTACATTTATGATTAGGAATTCTTTAAGCCTTTCTGAACGACTTCTGTTTAAAGAATTAAATTCTCAAAAAAGGAGTATAAAGTTATATAAAGATTTTAAGTTTCTATAAACTCGATAGATATGAGGGGAAGTGATTGAAAGATTGCACCTCCAAATCCCTTTGAATTATATTAAGAAATAGATAAAGTTTCACAGTTTCCTTTGATGCTTCTTCTTGACATATACAATTATCTATCTATATTATCCATCGATATGATATGGAGTAATTGAGAAATTAAGCTCCTTGAACTCTTTAAATGAAATGTTCTTCAAAACTTCCAAAGAACTCTCTTCTGTTCCAGTTATGTTTAGTTTAAGTCATTGAGGAAATCCTTCATTTAAACCTTCATTATTCTGAAATTAGCTCATACTCTTCTAGAAATGTCTGCTTTTTCCTTGACTTAAAAGAATCCCAGATTGAACCATCAACTGTCTCAAGGTTTCATCACTTTACAGTCTCCAATTCCTTCTTTTTAATGTGCAACCTGCCCAAGTTTCGTATGCGGAAATTACATGAGATTTCGATCACACTGCCTTGAGTCCTTCGGGCTTACATTGTAGCCTTGGGCGGGGGCAGGAAGTCGCTTCCTTGTTGGCTGGGGGAAGTCTTTGGCCAACCCTCGTTGTGGAATTTAAACTTGGCAGTTTAACTTACTGGCAGCTGGCTGGCTGGCAGCCAAGCTTGGCCAAGTGCAGAGGCCGCTTATTGCCAATTAAGTTGAACTTGTTTTGGGCGTTGCCGCCTGCCGTTTTACCAGTCAGCCGGGCAAGGAGTCTTTGTGCGTTCTGCCTGTCGGACACATGGACAGAGCGACAGCTGGACAGTTGGACAGACGGGGCTAACTAAACTGAGCCAGCGAACAAACGACTCACACTTTGGCTAGGCGAAATTCACATTTGTTGTCGATTCGAGCGCAAAAATTCTGACCAAAAGTGTACATTTTTACAGCGAGGCAACAGCAGCAACACAACAGCAACAGCAGCAGCAACCCGCCCAACAAACATTTACCATTTTAATTGCGATCGAGAAATCGCAAGATTTGTGCGTAATCGACTTAATTTGCCAAAGCCTCAAACTGCTAAGCAAGCAAATTGGCTATTGTGAAATTTTGGTTGTTTGTCTCGAACGGAATCTGTTGCACAACCGCCACCACCAGCAGCAGCAACAACAGAACAGCAGCAGCAACGATCCCAACGGTAACTCCAGGAACAGCAACAATAACACGGTAAGTTCACAGCATGACCTTTTCGGTTGGTTGCACAAAATGGAATCATTAGCGGGGCTGCCGTTGACGCCCCAAACGGTGGCAGCAACGGACCAGCAGCATCGCAGCAACAACATAGCACCCAATTAACCCGATTTACATGGCCAAAAAGCCAAAGAACTTGGCTACTAATGACACCCAATTCGACCTCTCCAACAGGACCAGCAACAGCAACAGCCGCCTTGCTCAGCAGCAACAACGACTCCACCCGCACCGCATTCGATGAAATTCATTAGCGTCGACGAAGTCACGACAAGTGTTGCACCATCCCAGCTGCCGAGCGGAATTGCGGGGCGCCTGCGCCACCTCGGCCACCACCATCACGACGCCAGGAAGTGGCGGCAGTTCTTCATCCAACTGGAGGCCTTCCAGCGCCAATGCTCGGCCGCCGGCCAGCGCCTGGTGGCGGCCCTCAGCGACATTCGCTCGGCCGATCTCCAGGGTCTGCCGACGCGCCGCCAGCTCTACGGCCAGCATCGCGCCCTCAGCCGGGCCCTCATGGATTCTGAGTTGCATAATCTGCGTAAGCGCGGCCCCGAGACCCTCAGTCAGCTCCAGGAAATGGCCCGAGCCATCAATACTCCCGCCACTTCAGTAAACACGGCGGCAGCTCCTGGCAATGTGGACGTGGAGCTGCGCCTAAGCAAAGTGACTTTGCTGTTCGACGAAGTCGACCGGGCGGCCCAGCGGCTGGAGCAGCTCACCGAGCAGCGGCGAGAACGACTCCGCGAGCTGACACGTCAGCGGGCCTTGGAGGATGAAATAAGCGAGGTGAGTCTTCTTTTGATTTACCTGTTTGGCTGGGGCAGGAAATGCAGATACGAATTTCAAATGCCTGAATGCCGTTCGTGTGTATCAGTTGACATTGTTAATTGAATATGCATTGCATTTTATGTTGGCTTTATTAATTTATTACGCGCATCCGCTTAATCTCTCCCGCCAACTGGCAACAAGTGTCGCCCCCTTGCCGCCTTGCCACACGGCCGAGAGTCGCCGTCATGCCAGATTACCGCTGACGAATTGAATGCCACTGACTTGGCCAAAGTGGCCAAAAGTGGTTAGCTCGGCCGCTCAGATAAGCGCTCGTTAGTTTCGATACCAAAAACTGTGGCCGCCGCAGCTGTTGTTGCAGTGGCAGTGGCAGTGGCACTGCCGGTCGTGTTGCTTGTTGCAATTGCGACAAATTGGAGTCTATTTCCTGCAATTCGAGTGCCGCGGCTCTGGATGCCGTTCGCGAAAGGGTGTTTCCACGGGGACTACACTTGGCTGACTTTCGGCGAGTTAACCGAATGAAGGAAGTGTCCAAAGATCCAGGAAGTTTAGGCAAATATTTGTAGTTTGATAGAAGAATTTAGTTCCCTTTCCCTGTGAATAAGGAAGAAGTTTTCAAAAGCCTAGAAGTGTCAGAATTGTATAGGAAGGTTGGACTTTTTACGATCTCAGAGGAGCTTAAAGATTTCACAGATCTTCACTCAGTATTCTGTATTCTATTCCTTTGAAGATCTTTAAGGCGACTTTAGAGGATCACAATCCTCATTATGTTAGTTCAGATTCCTTAACAATTCTTGATTAGTGTAGTCCCAAGAAAGATCTCAAATGAGCCGCTTCTCGGGCTCTCTGCTCTTTCGGCGACACCCTGTGTGTTTTTCGCCAATTAAACCTTCTCCCCGAGCTTGGAGCAGCAATTGCGCTGATTGTGTGCTTAATAACTGACTTGTTAATGGCCAGTAACTGTCTCCCAGCCCTGGAGATAGCCACTGACAGAGCGACACCCGAAGACAGACAGCGAGAGAGCCGGAGGAAGAGACTTGGCCATTAACGGGGACCATTAATTTTGCATTCTCCAGTTGAGGAGAAGATTCCTCAGTGAGCTTAACATTTCTGGGCCCAATTGACCCCCAACCACGCCCACACCCAGCCGGCCAACTGCACACATTCTGGCCACGAAGCCAGATCGTTAGGATCGTTAATAACTGCGGTGTTGGTGGCGGAGTTGGTGCTTCCTTATCGGTGGGTGTTAATCTCGTTTGTTTGCGCTTAATCAGCGTCTGTGACAGTTGTGGCCACGCCCCGGGACCGCCTACCAGCCGCCGTCCTGGCCGGGCTAATGCAATTTCCCTGATTAATCACAATAATTTGTTGAAGGCTTAGACGAGTCGGCGCGAATCTCTCCAGCGTCTGGCCGGCTGTCGTTGTGTTTACATATTCGTCATACTTTCGCAGCGGAGTATTCAATTTTAACCATTATGATTACCACGATTGTTCAGCAGACTACAAAAGTGTGTCAAATTGGCAGGCGGCTACTGCGTCTGTGGATGGATGGGAAGTTGGTGGCTTCATTCGTTGGCGTCTTCGCTGGCGTTTCGGGGGTCTTCAATTTCGCTTAATAATTTGACGGAAATTGGCATTTAAAAATTGGCAGTGGCTTGTTAACGTTTCCTTGGCCTTTTTCACACGCAGATGTGAGCTTTGTTTTTATCTCAGAGGGAAACTGATCAAAAATCCTCGACTCTGAGAAATGTGAGCCATTTTTTTCGGGGAGTCGCACACAAAATTGAATTTTAATTACCGACGAAAAAGTTAATGAGAAAAGTGAAAGCCGCCGGGGTTAAAGTGATTTGTAAAATCACAACAACAACAACGAAGACTTTTAGTGCAATAATCAATTGAAGTCTCGAAGTGCAATTCCCACTGATTGATGAATTCGATTTCGATTTGAATTTCATTCAACTTAATTTGCTCGCCTCATTCACTAACGGCTCTCTGTCTGTCTGTCTGTCTGTCTGTTTGTTCGTCAGCCTCTCTAACCCAGTTGATAAGCCGAACTGTCCATCATGGAAGACCGTCCTCCATCGGTCTGTCTGGCCGTCATATCGCCCCCCCCGACCCCCTGGCAAAAGTCAGACGGACGGTTTGTCGTCCATTTAACACTCACACGCCGGCAATTAAAAGACGTCGACAGCTGCCCATTTTGTCTCGCCGAGGGGCCTCTCAGTAAGGCGATCTCGTGTTGTCTTTAATTTAATAGATCAGGTGGGGTGGCAGGGGGCGGGGGGCGGTTCATATGACACCCCACACCACACGAAAAGCCAGTCGAAGTCGGCCAACAACTGATCCGCCGACGTCGTCCATTAAGCGCTCGCCGCATTCAAAAAAGGTGCGAAAAAAGATGCCGCCAACGACGCCAAGACTGCGCCGCGGCTGCCATTTGGCCAGGCGGCCATTTTGGCCAAGATCGGCCAGGAGCAGAAGGCCAAGCGAGGGTTGGCTTGTGACTTGTCTTGTGGGTGGAAGAAGACGCTATTCAAACCCGAGATATCTTTCAGAATTTCCAATATTATTGAGGCATCTTTGGAGCTGATTTGGGGCTTTCAGTCTTTTGGATCATTAAAGATCTTTTCTGCTTTTTAATTGTGGGTGAGAGTCAACCCAAAATTCTGAATCTCCCAGCTCATCTGAGGCTTTTAGTAAATGAAGATCTCATCTGGCTTTTAACTTCTTAATGAAGCCCAGCTTTCTGCATCTTATTAGAGTTTGTGTGACTCTGTAAAGATCCGATAGATAAAACGGATGTCTTTGCCGAGCAAAGCCAACAAAACGGCCATCAAATCCCAGCAACTTTATTTCCTCCGCTCTTCCCCCAAATTCCACTCTCGAGAGCCATAAAATCCTAAGCGATGCGAATCTTTCCGCCGGCTCCCCAGACCATGGATTGTCATAAATTCGATTTCTCATATGCACAGAATCCACCGACTTCTCGTCCCGGCCTCGTGTGTGGTGCGGTGGAGGGGGGCGCGGTTATCATATCTAAATTGCTGATCGCCTGCATTAGTTTTGGGCGGTCGATGGCGATGCACAAATACGGCTGTCTGGCTCAGAGACTTGGGTGAAAGAGCCGCCGCCGCCGCGAGATGCGCCAGCGATGATTGGGGATGGCGACGGTGACGGCGATGTTGTCGCCGGTGAAATTGGATTTGGTGCGCTTTCTTTGAGTTGTATTTTTTTTTCTTTTTTAATTAATTTGCGCACTATTTCCATCAACGCCCCCCGCACTGTCAACGAGCCGGCGAGCCGGCGGGCCGGCGTCTTTGAGCAATGAAAACTTCAACAATTTTTAATTGTTTAGCGCCTTGAATTTCAATTTGGCCATGGCAATTTCTTGGGCGTAATTGGAGCGTTTCGTGTTGGTTTTGGCTCAGGAAGCCGCTCAGCCACCTTGTGCCACCAGTTAATGCCACCGGCTCATGCCACCGGCTTCAGCCGCCAACGGATGCCAGCGGCTTATTTATGGCCTTTGACATTTGACTCTTCTGGGCATCCGTGGCGGTGGCGGTGACGA
This sequence comes from Lissocephala sabroskyi, assembly GCA_037075105.1. NCBI lineage: Eukaryota > Metazoa > Arthropoda > Insecta > Diptera > Drosophilidae > Lissocephala > Lissocephala sabroskyi. The sequence goes on from JBAMCP010001730.1 coordinate 9,260, forward strand.
TGGCGGTCCTGGAATGTCAGGCCAAGACAAACAAGCAGCTGCCTGGACCCCAAACAAGTTGCTTGCTTTGTCTGTCTGCCCAGCTGCCTGTCTGTCTGCCTGCCTGGCTAGCTTAGAATTCGGTCAACCACGGCCTCTTGGCTCTTGAAAAATGAAGGCTTATTTAGTGTCGACATGGCATCCAGGGGTCCCATCGGCAAAACCAAGCTTACTGCGTTCAGTGATGCGGCTTATTAGCCACCAAAAAGCTCAAGAAAGTTGGCTGGCCAAAAAGACAAGTATGCATTTTTGAACAGAGCAATCAAACAGCAAAAAATATTCATAGATTTGAATAACCAATCCACAATTTAGTTTTCAATTAAAGGAAAGAATCCAGACAGAATTATGGAGTTTGGAAGCGAACTTTCTTAAGGACTCTTAGCCTCTCCATTTGCTCTTTTCTCCCTGAGCTTTCTCAGTTCTTTTTTATAAAATTCCTTTGCTGCTTTAACCTCATAAAAAAGAATTTGAATCTTAGCAACTTTTTTGTTTGCCTCTTTAGCCTTTAAGAAGTGAAGTTTCTTTTTTCAAGAACCTCTTGGAAAACCTATAAAAGTCTCAGTTTTTCTTAGAGACTCCTCTCCCTTTCCTCCTTGAAAGCTTCTCTTCTCTAAAACAGCTGAAGTCAGCGACTTGACTGCTGAGAAGAACGGAAAAAATGCCAACACTGCGGCGGCTGACAGAGCAGCTGCGTGGCTAACTGCCCCGCTGGCCGGCTGTCCGGGGCATCAATAATAACCAAGAGTATTAACATTAACCCCTCTGAGCCGTAATAAGTTTGGGGTACATGAACACAACGACAACAACGACGTCGACGACGAGGAGGCCTCAGGATGACGGCCATGGAGCCGCTGCGTCTACCTGACCGGCATGGGTAACCAGCAGCGGCCGAGGATGAAGATGAAGATGAGGCCGAGGCAGTTTTAGTATGGCCACTGGCGACCGGTTTATGCGGCACGTTGCACATGCAACATGTCATGCAAATTTCTACAAACAAACAATATCACAGCGAGTGGGACTCGGGGCCGAGTTTCGGGCCAATTCAGCGCCGCGGTCGTGTCATCAAAACGAACGTTAATCATACGCTTAGTGTGGCAGACGCCGCCGGCAACTCCCCCCGCCCACTCCTCTCTCTCTTGCTGGCTTATTTAATTAAAAGGCCTCAGCAGTCAGTCGGGCAACAAAACGTAATTGTTGTCTGGCTGTCCGGCCGGCCGGGTCTTGTCGAAAAAATGTAAACTGTCACCTGCGGTTTGACATGTTTTTTAACACAAATTTTACACGCATTTTTAGAAATCGTCAACTTCATCAACGCGCCTGTCATCATTTCTTTCGCTTTCGGCCAGCTGACTTACCGCCCACCCCGCCCCCCGGCCACCTGCCGTTTGGGCCGTGTGATTGTCACGTTTCGACGATGCCGGTCGCGCGATAATCCGCACTCACTGTCGCCTTACCGGGCACCCCGGCCACCCCCCGCCGGGTGCTACTGCCGGTGGTGACACTTGCCGGGCCAAAAAGTAAAGCGGATTTTTCTGGCAGCCCGGCAACTAACCAACTTGCGTGCCTTATTGTCCAACACATTAGCGTCTCGTGGCCTTTTGTGGTTTTCAATTTATGAGGCCTGCCTGGCTGGCTGCTGGTGTGCGTGTGTGAGTCTCTGCGGCTTTTGGGAAAGTGAAAAATAAGTAAAATTTTAATCGCCCGTTTGGCGGTTCAACGAAAATTACTTTATTAAAAGCCGCCAGTCGTTGACAGATTAAGTCCCGCCCGGCCAAGACTTTGGCTCCCCGAATGCCAGGCAGGTAGCCCATCCGCCTTAAAATTCCTATTAGGCCTCTAGGACGTGACGGGTGACGTGAGAACCTTCGACTTCCCCAGGCAGTGGAAGGGATCTCTCAGACTTCGATCCCAAAAATTCAAACCCCTAAACAATTGGAAGAATGTTTCCTAAAAAAGTTAGGCGAGAAATGGGGGGATTTTAGGGCTCGCAGGTTCCCTTGATTCTTAAGATTCCATTTCCAAATGGATGAGAGATCAGTGAGAAATTTTATGTCCCGATTGGCCTTCTTGTTTTTCAAGTCTAGAATAAATATTCTTCTATAGGAATCTAAACAAATAGTCAGAGTTTCTCGCTCGAGAAAACCACGAATCGTCGGGAAGAATTGTTTGTCTTTCGAAGGCACTTTTTGTATATATTCCTGATATATTTTCTCATCTGTCAGAGCATTGAAGCTCTTTAAACTAAGTAAAGTAATAATATTTCTAAGACTTCCTTTTTTTTGCCACAATAATTGTAGCTTTCATTCTTATAATTCTTACCCAAAGCCTCCATAAAAACTGATCTTTGGGTTCACGATTATTAAAGTACTAAAGCCATCAATTCCCAAAGGAGTCACTCCTGAAGACTTCAAGGTTTTTAGGAACTTAGATTCCCTTCCCCACCCGATTTCTAGCTTCGTTTGAAAGCAGAAGAACCCCGCCGACTTCTGGGAAGCCGCGTGCTCTAATTCTGCAATCTTGCTTGTTTCGATCTTCAAATATTTGCTGGGAATTCCGAAGTTCTCTTTCGAGTCTACTGGCCATCAAAATTCGACCATCTCTCCCCTCCCGGCAGCCGTGCGTGCGATCCAGTTATCTGGGCAATAATTTCTAACTGGTTGCCATAAATCCCAGGCAAATTACACGACGGCAACGCTAAAAACTTAAGAACCCCGGAACGATAAGCCGACGGACACGGGCCAGAGGACAGCCGGACAGTGGACGATGGACGACCGAAGAGAACAAATTAGCAGGGAAAGAAAAAAGAACAGGGAATGGGACAGCCAATGGAAAATGTATATCATTTAAAATGTACTTGAAATAAATTATTCGTCCGGACAGACGGACAGTTGAGAAGGTAGAATGCAAACGGCAGAGATCCGCACTTAGACGAAGGGGAGAACAACAACAACAAATAGCAATAGTTGGAAACAAATGGGACTGGCTGGCGGCAACAACAACGCAGCGACAACAACAACGGCGACAACTTTGTAAAGTGTCAAAATAAATTCGATATTGTGGCTTAAAAATGTTTATGGCCAAAAGATAAATTCGCGACATTTGCGTAAATTACACGACAGCAGCCGCCGCTGCTTTGGCTGCCACCTCCACCGGCAGCAGCAACAACAACAGCAACACCGTTGCTGCCTAAGCCGCCCGCGGGGTGGAGGGGATGCCAACAGATGCTCAATGCTTGGCCAAGAGTACCACCCCCTCCCCCTGCTCCTCCTTCTTGCTGTGCTGCTTATCCTGCAGCCGTTGTTGCTGGCGGTTGCATGCGTTTTATGGAGCCGACCGGCAACTTGTAAACTTGTCGCGTTAAATTTGCGTTTTTAGTGCCAACACTCCGCCCCATCCATCCATCTATCCATCTGGGATTCCAGAACCGCCGGAGTGCAATCAACTCGACCGGCGCGGGTGGTCAGTTGGCGGCTATCAGCCGGCCGCGCTCTTCTTATCGCCAGCAACTCGCAGAGTTGCCCAGCTCAGCAAATGTAGAGGAAATGCAAAGCAGTCCCGGCGGCGACATCGTCGCCGAGGCAGCGACGGTGGCTCCATCGCCATTTCCATTCAGGCATAGTGGCCTTTTTTTGCTTAGGTTGGCTAATTGTTTTGATTTTATTGAATTTCATTGACTCAGTCGGTGCGGCGTCGTCGGCGCGGCGTCGATGGCGCCGACGGGAAATTGAAAATTCGTGCGGCGCCGCCGCTCTGCTCAGTTGCCTTTCAGCGGCGATCGATTGCGGTTGCTCTCAGCCGATGATGAGCCAGTTTTAAAGATTCTATACCCACGCGAGTGTGTGTGTGTGAGTGAGTGTGTGTGTTCTAATTACTGCGTTAATGGAGCCCCGGAATTGCGACATTGAATGCCCCGTCAAAGGCCTGGCCGGGGAAATTGCCAACTACGTGAGTTGCCTCGCCAGTTCCAAAACCATTGAGAGTGTGATCTCAAAAAACGACCCCCCACCATCGACTGACCCTCAAAACGGACTGTCCTCCCGTCCGACCGTCCGGCTCCATCAATGAAGTTCAGCCCACGCCAAGCGACCGACCCACCGACCGACTGGCGGTCGCCAGATCGACGGCTTATCGCCGGCGGCTGTGGTGTCATCGCAGCAACTTCATTCAACCGCAAATGAGATTCAGTAAATCAATTAACTTATTTATGTGCCTGTGGCAGTCGTAAAGCTCCGCCCCGCCCCGCCCCGCCGCCGGCCATCGGCTGTCATCTTCCCTGCGACACAAATAAAAATCGAAAGCGCTCAGCCGCCGCTGACTCGGCCTCACTGTCCCATCTGATTAGCCCCACCAGAGAGCAAAAGATCCGCCGACTGGGAGATGCTCTTGTTCGAGAAGAATCGCCAAAACCTCTCGGCAATTCTTCAAGCTTCTTTTAAACTGGGAAAGCCTTTCCAGGCTCTCAATTAGGAGGCTGCTTCTTCGTCTTCTTCAGCTTCTCCTGCAGCTTTATTTGATCCCCAAAACTGCCTCCTATTTGAACTGCAAGGCTGCTCAGCTTGAGATCTCGAGACTTCCATCTCTTTCTTACTGTTTTGCCAAGAGAAAAAGGAGTACCAAAACCTCTTCAATCAGGCGGCTGGGGAAGTCTTTCCAGGCTCTCAATTAGGAGAGTTTTGGTGAAGCTTTTTTCTTAACGAGAAGTAAGACTTTAAAACTTCTTCTTCGGTTACCTTTGGACCCTAAAAATGTCTCCTAATTTGAACTGAAAGGCTGCTCAGCTTGGGTTCTCTTGACTTTCATCTCTTTCTTAATGTTTTGCCAAGAGAAAAAAGAGTATTTAAGAGTCTTCAGGCTGCTCTGTCGACGCATTCAGGGCTGCTGATAGCGGCTTGTGTGAAATTGGAGCGCCTGATGGACCGACTTCCCTCGCTTGCTCCAAAACAGCTGTTGGATAGGAGAGGCCGTCCCCCTCACACACACCAGACACACACACACCAAACACACACACACACACAGCCCACACACTTGGGGAAGGTGCAACCGTTTGGCTTTATCAACGTGATCAACGGCAGGCAGACGACCGACGGACGCGACGACAACAAAGCCAAGCCAAAAGTGAGCACAACACACACACACGCCCAGGGGAGAGTGTGGACAGCCCCGCCCCTCCCCTCCACCCCTCCCCGCAGCAGCCGGTAGACGATGCGTTGTCCGCTGGCTGGTGGTGGCCCCAGCGGTCGATTGTATCAATTCAATTGGACGCAGCAGGTGATTAAAAATTGGTTAGACCCACAAAATTATCAATGTGAGATCGTTGATGGGGGGGGGGAGGGAGGAGGGGGGGGGGGGGGGGGGGGGGGGGGGGGGGGGGGGGGGGGGGAGGGGGGAAGGGGGGTGAG
>JBAMCP010001731.1:0-18599 GCA_037075105.1 Lissocephala sabroskyi
GTCGTTGTTGTTGGTGCTGCTGATGCTTCTGCCTCGGTTGCATTGCTGGGAAATAAATTCAATTTTGTAAAACTGATTCCCCACACAATTTCAACGCCTCGGTATTTGTGAGACTACCTCGGGCTGTGTGTGTGGTGTGTGTGTGTGAGTGCGTGCAGCATATGTGTGAAATTTTCAACGAAATGAATATGTATTGGCATTTTAGCTGAAGTAGCTGGCAATAAAACCCGCCAACTACACGAGGTGCAACGAGGTGAGCGCAGGCGGAGGGGCGGCCGCCCGGGCAGATTGGATAGTTAACCGGCAACGGGATCAACAGCACAAAAGATACATAGATAACAATTTATAGCCATCAAGTCCGCCAAAATGCTATACCAGAAGTTAATGAAAGCAATTTGTTTTGGCGCGTGAGGTCAAACCAAACGATGCTGCCAACTACAATGACGGCCAATACGCCACTCCCCCACCGCCCTTAGCCAGCCACCATTAGTCCGTCAGGTGGGCAGATGCGGTCCGGGCGGTGGGGGAGGTTGTTGGCAACAGACACAAAATTCAATAGAAAACTTACGGTCATTAATGATGAGTAATTTTTGGCTTAATTGGATTGTTTTGGGTGGGGGTCGTCCCACTTCTGTGGGGCGTTTCTTGGGTTTCATTAGCTGATGAAGGGAGTAAATTTTATATTACTACTTGGGAAATTGGGGAGAAAGAAAATCTCAAAAGTTAAGAGGAAACTTTGATATGATAACTTTAAAGTATTGGAGTTTTTAAAAGTGTTTTTAAGGTTTTCAAACATTTTCTAACAAAAATATTAAAATGACGATCCTTTTGTTCGCTTTGTTTTCGCTGCTTTTAAAATTCGTTCATTTCGGCGCGCTCGGGGACCCGTCATAATAAACAAATAAATTTGAATAATTCACACGCTGAAAAGCATAAAAATCTCGCATATTCATTTTAATATGCAGCAATTTAATATCATAAAATTTGAGTGGCCAATCCCCCAACCTCCAGCCCCACCGGTTGCCGTGGCTCAAAGACAGCTGTGCGCCGCTCAAATGCAATCAAAACGGCGGCGGCTCTTCGCGTCCCACCAGCTTTTCAATCAAATGCTGATGGGCCTTTTTATGATTGTTTCATTTTCCTCGGTTTGTTGTTGCTGTTTTGCGTTTTGTTTTATCAGCTTGAAGCGGGAAGTGAGGGGCTGAAAAAAGGGTAACCCTTTTTGACCGACATCGTCCCGCAGGACAAATTCTCAGTTGGCCAACACAAACCCTCAGCCTCCAGCCAGACAGCGAAATTGTTGCCAATTCCCAACATCGGCACTCAAATGAATTGGCGGTTATTCTGAAGGAGAAGCTTCACGGACTCGGCATTCGCTGTGTTCCCGTATGTCCTTGTACAGGGTTTTTGTTTCGGTTTTGTGGCATTGCGTTTACTTTGCGCTTCATTGGAACTGCGGGCGGTAAACGTAACCCACAACCCCGCCCCCATCGAATGGGGGCAAATCTTTTGGGCTTTGGCGAGGTGAGTGGCGGCAACATCGGCCTCGCTGCCGGCCTGGAATGAGGTCGGTTCTGGGGACGAAAGTAATCACATTTAATATGTGAAACGCAATGCAGCAAAAAAAAGAAGCGAGGCAATACCAAAAGGGATTTCCCAAGCTACGTGGGGTCATCAAAACCGGGGGGAGCCCACGCAACCAAAATATTGCCCAAAACAGTTCGCACGGTTGATTGCAGTACAGCGATTTTTTATACTCTTCCTTTTAACTGAACAAGATAATGTGTTGCTGAAGTGAGTAGGGGATTTAGGTTCTCCACAAATTCGGGGGGTCTTAAGATTTCCAAAGATCAATAAGAAAAAGTAGCTTTACGTAAATGACTTAATTTATTAATAATCGATTCCTAAAATAAATCTTAGCAGGTACGAAAGACCTGGCAGCAACTTCGGCTTAAGTCCTTTGGCTTCTGGCTTCTGGGACTTCTTTTTTCTTAAGCTGGAGTATTTAGCAGAAATCTAATTATGATTCAATGAAATCTCTTTAGCCTTCTTTTTGAAGCGGACAAATGAATCGGTAATTCCAAAAATTGTATCAATCTCTGTGATCCTTTTAGCCTAGGCACCAAAAAGGTAGAGTTAACTTTTCTATAGGCCATTGGCTGCCTATTTTTCTAGGACCTTTGCTGTTCAAACTACTATAATAATCTAACTATCCGCAGGCTCTTAGAAATTGTTAAGTTCGTAATTCCCACCATCTGAAGAACTTCTTATATACTCTCAGTTTCTTTCTCTCTCAGCAACTGATGCATCCGTTTACTCTACTTAAATGAAGGGTATTTTTTTGGGAGTACTTGAAGTCAGTGGTATGGGGAGTTGGTGGGGAATGGGAAGTTTCTGGTGACCACTAATTGAGCCGACGGAAGCCTAGGAAAGCCGCACAACATAATTTAAATAAACAAAATGCCACTAAGTGGAACTTTGGACCGCAACAGGACGTCCAGCAGACAGTAACAGAGTCAACGGGAAATCATCCAACCCCCACCCACTGGCCGACGGAACAGCAAAAGGACACAGGCGGTTGGGTTCGACTGTCTGGTCGACTGGCAAGGGTTGGGGGGGTTGGCATTTCCGGTCAGACGTTTGGCTTCTCACTCACTGCACTTGGAAGTTTTTATGACCTCGACCACACACACACCAACACACGCACAAAACACATGCGCACCCTAAACTCATTTTTCAAAGCGTTTCCGCTGTTATGCGAAAATGACTGTGTGTATGTCCCCCTGCCCCCGCCCTCGCGGTCCTTTGCTCGCTTCACTCGTAGTCAAGTTAAGTTGCTAATGCAATCACATAACATTCATATTCATCATAACCACAAAAGGCACTCACTGCCAACAGCAGCCGCTCCGGCCTCCTCCGACTTTCGTCTGTGACTTGGGTGTGATGGCGGCACTTCCGCTTTACAACTGGACGCCATTTTGCATGCTCCCTCACACTTCCCCCTCACACACACAGGCAAGTTGCTGCGTGCGTGACTTGGCCATTTGCTTGTGTGACTTTACCTTTTTTTTTTTGAAAGGGAGGCAGTTGAATTTTGAGGTCCTTTGGTTTATTTGCTTCAAATGTTTTTTGCGTGCCAGTTCGACTCTCTCAGCAGGATCCCTTTTCTCTGTTTGTTGTCCGACTGATTGAGCTGGTCGATTTTGGTACAGTTGACCCATTTAAAATTTTCTCTTGGGGTCCCTGCATCTATCGATTAGGGGAAATTGATTCCCTGCTCGTTGAGCCACTTGGAAATGATCTGCCCACTTTAAGATTCAAGATCTCCCCGAACTTCCACAAACCTTTTGTATTTCTCGTTTGCCCTTTGGTGAATTTCGAATAGAAAACTCAACTTTGCGTGTCATAAAACTGAACAGTTGATTTGTGAAAATGCCAAAGCCACTGACACTTCGTCCCGAAGCCCACAACTCCCTTCTCTGGTTGGTTTTTAATCAAGATGCGCACACCTGCTCACCGGCAGCCACAGGTACCGAGTCACCGAGAAAAGCATTGCAATATAAACGACTCCGCCCTCTCTTGGCATAATTGTAATGTTTACCCGGTGAGGTTAAGTGAAGCGTTAACCCGTCAGCGGTACCGTCGCCGGGCTGGGCTGGTTCAAAACGAAAGGCTCTTGATTAAAATTTCTGATTACACTGATGAAAAAGAGGAGAAGAGCAACCGGCGAGATGAAGCAGAAGAAATTCACAAAAAAAAATGGCGAGAAAAAATAGTGGAAAAAGGTGGCACAAAATTGCAACGACAGCGCTTTATGACAGCCACGCCTCCTCGGCCGACCCGCCCCTCCTGTAATAACATATCAGTTAGAAGATGATGAAAAAAGAGGGGAAGGGAAGGCGAACGGGTTTCCTGTTTGGTTTTCATTAGTTCGCTTTGGCTGGCTCAGCTTTGGTAACGGCTACCAGAGTTGTTACCATGATTGATGATTTCAATTTGAATTTTCATGTTTACCGGCAGAGCTTCCCCTGACGTCTCATCATAAACAAGCCCAGTGAAATGAGGCCTGGAGTCGGGCGAGTGCAAAAGGAAGTGGAAACTTTACTCAATTTAACTTTATCAACATGGAAAAACGTCCCCACTCATCCTTCTCTTTGCCGTGCGCGACTGTACTTCCGTTCTATGTGTTTTTTTGGGGGGCGCTAATTAATGATGCCCATGACAGAAATTTATGTGCTGAGCAAAAACTTTTGCAATATTTGTTTGCATTTAGTTTTGATGTGATTCCCATTCCCAGCCTCCACTCTACCCACCCCGCCCCTAATTCTCATTTACCTGCTGCATGTTTATGCCTGACTGTGCAAGAACTTCCGCTTCCGCTGTGCATACGGCATATTAGGCACTGGCCAGTTCATATTTGTTTATTAATAACCCACTCGTCGGGTCGGTTGTGTGTTTGTTGTTGGCCTCGGGCAACACCGGCCTGCTAATGGTCATTGGCTGTAACTGCGTCCTGTTCGTGTCCTTCGCTCCTTCGTCGATGCCTGACAATTGCTGGCTGACTGCGGTTGGGCGTCTCTGCCCGTTGTTAATGCCCACGGAAGTAGCTTAGCCTCCGTCTCGTGTTTGCCCATAAAACTTTTGTTGTTGCCGTCGTCGTCGTCGACTTGAGGTGAATCCAGCTCATCAAAACAGTTCGTTGTCTCGGCAGTCAACACCCCCAGGGACCGGGGAGGAAGCTTTGGTCCTTCAGATTCAATTGAATGAGCTCAGCTGTCGCTTTGAGCATGAGGCTCGGTTGAGGGCGGCTAAACTGCATTGGAGCTGCTTGCCTGGGGCGGCGACTGCACTTGCTTGTGGGCCGGGCGGCGGCACATTTGACTGTTTTTAATAACCGTTTCATATTACGATGCAGGTTTTAATAAGCAACCGAGACAGCAACAGTAGCTTGGGGGCAGCCTAATGACAGTTGAGAGGACGAAGTTGGCTTCTCAACACCTTTTGTTTGGACAATCGAGGGTTGCTAGGCAGAGTTGCGGGATGGGGAGCAAATAAAAAGAGGACTTAATTTAAAGAAAGAAAAAATTGAATTGAAAAATATTTCTTAAAATATTTAATTGAAGGTAATGCAAATTTGACATTTCTTTTCTTCAATATAATTCTTTTAATTACAAATTTGTTTGAGGGAGTTTTTGGGCTACTTTAAAAAATACCGTATTTAAAAATTGCTTGGGAAGTATTTGGTTTTCCAAACAGAACTTAAATTCGCATTCATGCCATAAAAATATTTAAAACTTTTTGAAACGCACACAGCATATAAAAAAAATATTACATCTTTATCCCTTTTAATTTCTTCTTACTGTCTTCTCCATTTGTTGGAGACTTAAGAGTCGGTTTAGTTTTGGGTTTGAAATTTTGTTGACCCTTTTTTTTTTTTTTTTGTTAATTTTAGAACCAAAAGTTAGCTTATGAAAATTAAGAATTGAATCTTAAAAATCTTTTTCCATCCTTTTCTGGGTAAATACAAAAGAAACGTCTACTGTAATTTCTTTATTCTTCTTTTTTACTTCCCATTTATTTCCCCGCTTTTGTATATTAGCTGAGGTTTCTATCCTTCCCATCCTTTTTCTTTTTGGTTCTTTATCCTGACACAAAAAGAATATTGTTCATTGGCTTCCTCTCTCTCTTTATATTTTCAATTTTCCCAAAATTGCCCCAGTTTTTGCTGGCTGTCTGCTTTTTTTTCAACTGCCCCTCGCTGATCCCGCTGCCATGTCTTTTCTCTGGTTCGTTTTTGTTCCTTTTGATGCGTCAACCCTTTTCACGGCTTACACCATTTGCCCCGAGCAGCAGCAGCAACAACCGAACTATAAAACAAATGCAACTATGCATAAGTATCCTGGGTGTGCAAGGAGAGAGAGAGTAAGTGGTAGAGTAAAAAAGCAGAGGTGGGGCGGTCGACAATGACGACTTGTCAAATATTGACGTATCTCTTGAAAATTGTGCTCCGGAGCAGCTCATCCAATGTAAGCGGCCAACGGGGCTGGCTGGCCCTGCTGGCCTGGCTTGGCAGCGTCAGCAACATCAACTGGTTGGCAACATACGACGGCACACAAGGACACCCAAGCCTGCCGGTGGGATGAGCTTGGTGTTTTGTGTTTGCCCGCCGTTCATTTTGTATTTGTTTCGAGTGAGTCTGCGGGGATTTCCCCGCTTTCTTTCTTGCCTTTTTTTTGCTTTAGTTGCCCCGCCCTCGTTGCACTTTTGCCGGCGATCCTCTCTGGCGACAGCCGCTGGCAATCGACCATCCGTCCGTCAACAGTGACGACGGCGGCACTTCATTTGCTGCGCTCAAGTGGATCCACTTTCATTTGTTTGCCGGGTCCGCCGGGCCGCCCTGCCGTTCCGCCTCGCAAAAAAATGAGCAGAGGCCAGCAGTGACAGTGGCTCCAATAAGGATCTGCCCTTTATTTTTTGCGCCAACTGCCCCGATAGTTGGCCGGTTGGCCGTCCCGCTGCCCTTTCGCCTGGGCCCGGGGCAGTGTCGCTGCTGCCGCCTCCCGTTTGCTATTTTATCCCTTTTCGCCATCCTTGCCGCTCTCATTGTACTTGGATGAGTGGCTGCTCCGCTCGCTCGCTGTCGCTGGCGCTGCTGATTCAGCTTTGTTTGCCCTAAGCCTTTCAGCAAACATTTTGCGCCAAATGGGCGGAGTTGGACCCCACGGCTGGCTGGCTGGCATAATAAAAAAACCAGAAATATTTCTAGCCAACGCAAAAAATGAGCAGCCATTAGGGCGGCAGCAAGCAGGCTCTCTGACAGCAGCAGAAAGCCAGTGGATTAAGTTTCGCTTTGTGCATCTAACAAATGCATCATCAATATGAACACGCAGATACATTGGCATCCGAAGGGCACCCACGGCTGGCATCGGTGGCGTTCCCTTTTCTGAGTTTTTGCTCTTTGTTGTTAACCGGACGACAGCCTCAGTCCGAGCCCCAGGACCCTTTGGGCAATTGTGTTTTGGAATTAGTGGCACTCACGCACAACACACGATGAATAACAAAAAGACCAACAACTGCAAAGTCTCCTTTACTTATCACACATTTGCCTGATGCCGGGCAGCTCTGCTGTTCGTAATCCTGCTTTTGGTTGGGGAGTTTGCCTTTTGTCTGCTCCAGGGGTTTTTACTTTCCTGTCCGTTCGACTGAAATCGAACACTGAATTCAACAGCAACTCATGAGTCAGCAGACGTGTCAGGAACACGAGCAACAGCTCGGATCTGCTTTCTGTATATGAAATGCTGCTGTTATCCTTCGCCGCAGTAAGACTAACAAGCTCCTCAATTGGCTCCTGGATGAGTACTTAAAACAATAGATCCTTTTGTGGATTACCTTGTGGTATTTTCTAAGGCTCTAAATAGGATGCAAGCTTAAACATTTGAGCGTGAAAAGTTATTTTACAAAAATGCATTCTTAGTTAGTGAAAAGAAACGAAATTTGATAAATTAAAGCCCATAAATTCTTTCGATAATTATACTAATTTTATGGCCATAAAAGCTGATCCGTAAAAAGTGAAATAGTATTTTTATCATACATCAATTCTATGAAATTTTTTTAAATACTTTTGTCATCAATAAGTAATCTTTTTTGAGGATCTAAGGATCACGTAATTCTGTGTTTTAAGAACAATTAAATTTATTAATTCTGCAACTCTTGTGGATCAATTGCAAATTCCAATCTTATTAATTTCTAGTTTGAAAGGCTTTCCCATGGTTTCTTTTCCTTACTCAATTCTTAAGAATCCCCCAATTGGTTTCTTAGTATCCACAAGACAATTCTGTGGCCTGGTGCGGCTCAACCTAATCAACAGCTGACTGAGCAATGCAATTTTCTGCATGAGAAAGGTAATGAAACAACTTTCGAGGGTCGAAGGTCGTGGGGCAAGCTAAAGGGGAACTGCAAAATAAAAGCCAAGCAAAAACCTTCAGCAGCACCAGCAGCAGGCAGACAAACCAAGCAACAATAATAAAAGGCAAACAAACAAGGCAAAAACAAACTTTGCACTAAATCCTTACAAATGTTTATCTTTTCTTAATCCCGCACTTAACTGCTGCAAGAGACCCGGCGAGCAAGCCAAGCCGAGCAGACAGCGTGGATTCCGAGCCACTCTGATGGGCAGTTCCCTGAAAAAGGAGTGGCCAGGGGCAAGCGTGGGGCTAAGGCAAAGGTTCAAAGTTGACGTTGCCCTGGCGCTGCTCATGTAGCTGGCAAATTGCTTAACGCTTCAAAACTTGCCCGAAAAACCAACCAAACCCAGCGGCCCGCCGTCCGCAGCCAACCGCCAAAGTCACTCCCAGCCGCCTTCTTCCTTAACACAGTTGTAAAAAGTTTTTGGCGCACAAAAATTCCTCCTTAAAATCCGCCCAAGAAAGCTGCCGAGCTCACTTGCCTGCGCGTTTGCAAATTCAACTAAAAATTTTGCGCTACGACGACTTTTCTAAGTAGTCGTCGTCTTCGGTCCGTCTTTCTGCCTGTGGGTGGCTTTGCTGCCAGCCAACTGCTGATGCGGCATCTGACCACTTTCACATTGCCACCTTCACGGCAGCGTCGTCCTTAATCCCCAGCCCTCCTCTGCTGTCTTCATTTGCACAGCAACCGCGAACCTGGGAAGCTCCTGCTTCCCCCAGCGTTGCTTCGGTTTTTATCCTTTCCCAGCATCTTTATTTTAATGCGTTGTGTTTAATTGTTTTTGGCCAACAAAATGTTGCAGTGCCAGCGCGACTGGCGAACGGCAGGCAAATGAAATGTATTTGCAATTGTCGCTTCGCAGGACGAAAGGGACGACAGTTGGGGATGCGTTGCTTGGGTTTCCCGGGCGCGTCTTAATCTTTTGTTGATGCTTGTTTATTTTGCAATTACTTAGGCGTTTTGTTTGCGTCTGCAATGCGGCCAAAACCGACAGACCGTCGGCTTAAGACGTCGCCGTTGCCTTCGTCGTCGTCTTGTTTGTTTCCTCGCTCTTTTTATTTGCCTAGCAAAGTTGGTTCGTCGGCTGTTTGTAGGCCTCGATTGTTGGCTGGGCAATTTGACAAAATCTCATACTTTAATTAGTTTAAAAGGTGCGCCTGCCTGTCTCTGGCTCATTTATTACGTGGCTCATTAGCCGGTGGGAGCAGCTGAACGGAATCAGCGCAGTTAATCGCGAAAGTGGCCTTTTTTTATAAGATTTTGAGATTCATTGAAAGATTAAATTAAAGGCTTTAGGAGAGGAAAGTCTCCAGAGCATTTTGTATTGGTTCTTCGGTTCTGATCAGACTTTCGCCAATCTCGTTTGGTCTCAAGGTTCAGCATTCTTTTATGGTCTTTCTTTAGAATCCTAAGTATCTAAGCATCAAATCTCATGAGCCGCCTTAAAACCTTTCCCTTTTTATTTATCGCCTCCCAAACCTTTAATAAATTCCAGGGTTCCCCCTTTCAATTCATTGTGTTTAACATTTTCAATAAATCAAATGGCTGATGAGACTCAACTCGTGCTTTCCGCCCTAAGCGAAAACTAAAAATCAACAATTAAGCGTCCATTAATCAACCGATTGATGTGGCACAATTAAACGTTTGTGGGCTGGCGGCACAGGCACAGGCGGCAGCGGAAGGCCAACAAAAACCAGGAGATGAAACCAACAATTGCAAAAATCACTTCAAGGGAAACTTTTGACTGCCACCCACACACACACACTCGCGCACAGCCAGCCGCACTCCTGGCAGCTCTCTTTCGAAAACTATTTGCTGGCTTAATCGGAAACGGAAACAGGCAGACAGTTGACGGCAGTGTTGGCCTGACTTGGATGCTTGCTGGCAACCATTGGGCCGTCGACGGTTGACAGTCAATCGATGGGGGTCTGGTTTCGTTGGGCGGGGCGAGAGGTAGGCGGCTGCACTTAGTTTTGCCGCACAATCAAAGCGGAAGTCATTTTCGTACGTTAATTGACAACAACCCAATTGAGTGGGCCAGGCCGTCGCGGCGAAGGCGGTCGGGCTTGGCCACAAAACCCGCCTGTCAAGGTTGAGAACGATGATGGTGACGCGCTTGCCAACGCGTCAGTGATGGTGTCGCTGACGTCTATCAATCAGTGGCCCAAGTGCCACCCAGCCAGGGATGCTTGGTTTAATAGTTTAGGACCTTTCTGTTCCTGCCGCTCGGCCTGCTGTGTCTCCGCTGATTGGTATTTTAAATGCTTATAATTTATAGGGTTTGTGTTTTAAATGAAAGCCTAATGAAGCGTGTCTGTATGAAATACGTGATGGAATTTAATGGCAGTGGTTGAGTCTCATTTGGATGATTCCAGGCGGGGTAAGGGGAAGGATGAAAGTGAAGAGAACTCGGTTCGCCCTCAAGGACTTTCCATTTTTATCTTCTACTGCGTTTCTGGTACAGTTGACCCCAAATGTCTGGCACTTTGGAGAAACTTACAATGTCCCATTTAGGCTAACGTGAGCTGTGGCCTCGTCACTTTAAACAAAAGGAGGCTAACTTTGTTATCCTGCATATAAAATACTCTACAATCAGAAATTGACTTTATAATCAGTTTAACAAAGTTTCCTTTAAATCAAGCGCAAGGTTTTTTTTATTTATGCTGTGAAGCTTTGAGAAACCCTATGAATACTTACATAAAAAAAAAACTTATTTTTCCGAAAACGACTAACTCGTTTAAGGCCTTAAGATTCTTTTTAGAGCCTCACAAGCATATAAATTGGGTGCACACTTAAGATTTCCAGGGACGTACACTCAAGACTCATAAAGAATCAAATTTCAGGACCCTTCGATCTTTTTCTTTTCTCTACAATTTATATGCTCAGTTTTACTTTTCCTCTATTGAGAGTATTGGGTGGAAAAAATGATATGCGAAATATACAAGAAATGAAGAACTGCAGTCGTCATTGTCCAGTTGAAGTTTACGGCCTTCTCCCCCTTGGGCGATGTTTTTTCTGGTATTTCTGTGTGTTCATCTTTTGTAGATCGAATTCCGCTGAATCGGCATCTATTTTGTTGCATTCACTGCGGGGCGGCACGTGCCTGTCGAAACTGCAGCATCGCTGACGAGCTCAGAGCATGTCGAATGGCGCCGTCAATGCGATGCGATGACGCCCAACCATGATGATTCTGATGATGATGACGGCGATGGCGATGACGCTGCCTGGGGGCAGTTTACTAGATCCGCAACTGCTGCTGGTCATGTCCAATTGCTTACAATGCAGGATGGTCTGTCTAACCGCTGATCCAGTGGCCAACCCGTTGGCAATTCAGAGCTGCTGATGAGGCTGACATAAAACAATACGACGGACATGCGAATGAATGAAAAATGGTTGGGCTTGTTGGGGCGGTGGATGGTCATTTTTAAAAATAAAACTGACAGCCGCGTGAGTGAGCCTGCGGTTCTGTGTCAGCGGCCAGAATGGCTGTCAGACGCCGATGCCATGAAATTTGCTGACCGCTCGCTCGATCGCTCTTGTCCTGGACTCTGGCAATTTGAAGCTTCAAATTAAACTAATTTCACGAAAATTGCTCTACTCGCTGGCCTTTTATTTCGCCAGGCTTTTGTCAGTCTCGGGTTGCTGTGCTCAGGATGTGGTAAATTTTTGAATGCAGTTTTGTCGTTGCCAGGCGGAAATTGATTTGAACTTGCCCACCCTTCATAGTTTTATTATTTATTGACCGTTTCGAATTCTATAAATTTGGGTTTGTGGGTTTTTTGTTTTGGTCTTTTTGTGGAAAGGAATTTTCATTTATTTTGGGCCTGGGCAGTTAATTGAATGTATAATAATTTTGCTGGGTTCGGTGGGGCTAATAATTAAATTCCAGTTGCTGCTATTGAAGTACGCAAGGAACCAGAAAAACAACTGCCATTTGGTCATAATTGTACTCTATTTATTTCATTGTAAAGGAAATATTTACGATCAGATAAACGAGGAGGACAACCTGGACAGACTGGCGTGTGATTCTCTGTCTTTTCGCTAAAAAGACCGCCTCCTCTGTCTGTCTCTCCATCTGTCCTTTTGTCTGTGCACATTCTCTTAGATCGATCTTTCCTGTTCGGCTTTCTTACCATCGATCGCCATCGATTGTTTTTTTTATAGCTGCCTGTCCTCGTGTCTGTCCGTCTTTCCGTCCTTTCCTCCTTTCTTCAAACTCCTTCACACTCTAAACTGGCAGTGCCCCTGATCTAAAGAGAGAGCTTTCGTCCTAACCAAAAGCTCTAAAGCTCCGGTCGGTAGGCCCCGGAATTGTATATAAGGCCGGCAGGTCCAGGCCACCGGCAGTAGCTCGCGATCGAAAAAGTGCTAGTCATGTTTGATTTCTCTTCTTTTTTTGGTCCTTTTAAAAGTGTGTAAATTCGTGAGTACATTATTTATTGAGTAATTCAGGATTGAAATATTTTAAAATTTTTAAAATTAATTAATTAACTGGCAATCCCGCGATTTGTAATAAACCAAAATCAAACCTCTTTAAGAAGAATTGTAGCAAGAAAGATAATGATAAGCCCTGTTCATTAGAAAGCCTTCGAAGAGTCCTTTACATACATTGGCCTACGCTTATTATATTCTTAAATATATTAGAGTATTTTGTATGAAGCTCCCTTGCCATAAAAATGCTATCCCGGCATTGCTAGGCCAATTGGATGGCCTTGTATGGGTTCTTTTGTGTGCGTGTGAGTTAATTTGTATTAGTCTTTAATTTATATGTTAATTATATGCCATTTTTGCACATTTCATTTCATTTGGCGGCGGGACTGCCAATGCCATTGCCGCTTCCTTTGGCCACATTCACAATTTCGCTTGTGATTCGATGTCCGTGGCAGTTTGTTAATTATTTTCCGCCTGTTCTGGTCTGTGGTCATCCCTTCGGAAATTCCTCACGAGTTTCCTTTGTAATTATTCTTTATTAAATTTGTTTATTCGCAGAGATCGGGGAAAAATAATTAAAATTGCTATCGAGTTTCTTTGGCTTCCTTCGGCTTGCGATTTGTTTGCTTATTTTTATGCCTCAGTGCTAAATTAATTGACCCGTGCTTTTTTGGAACATTAACTTCATTCCCCCGCTTTATGGCTTCTCAATATTTATTATCAGTTTCTCCTTGACTTTGTTCTCGCTCTAAGGGGGCCTGTCAAGCCATCCTCCCCGAGGCCATTACAAATTGCCCCACATTTGTAACACTTTTCCTCGGTGGTGGACGCCTCCATCCTCCAGCAGTTAATCGCATGCATTTTGTGTTTTTGTTTTATCTCCGCTTCTCTCTCTTCCTCGGGGTGGATGGGTCTTGGCTTTTTGATTCTACTGGCCATTTGTTGCTGTTATTATGCTCATTTTGGTCCTAATGATGGTTAATTTGTTTGTTACTCTCTAAAATGCCGAGGCTATTCTACGAGATGTTGGACTAAATGATGAACGTAAATGGGAAATTGGTGGAGGAAATTGGAAACGAAGGCGACGCAAGGAAAGAAATCTGGTTAATCTGATACTCCCTTTTTTACAAACACAAGGGGAACAAATATCGCTTTTGCCTTTCCTTAAGTTATTTTCGGGCTTTGCTGTTCTGGGAAATGGCCAATTTGATTTTAAGGACCTTACCAGGTGTGTGACTTTCTTTGTAGTTGTTCCCCTGCCTGCCCATTTGTATTCGCTGCGGACTTTAAATGTCCGCCAAAAGTAAAGCGAGTGAGAAGTTTTTAATGACCAGCCAACCGCCCCCAAATCGATACAAAGAAACGGCAATATCCCCCACCACCTCCAGCCATTCCAGCTGGCCGTGTTCGGTATTAGCTCACGTAACGGCCGTTGCTGTTCGTCAGTGAGCACATTCCGCTATGTATTATTGACTTTTATAGCTACCCTTTGGGCGCCCTCCGTCCTTCGTCCTGCGCCACACCAACTTTCTCATCTGCCATTCAACATTTTCTACGTTTCCGTTCGATTGGTGTAAAGGGGAGAATGGTGAGGGGTGTCTACTTACTTGCGCTTACATTTTAAACTATGTAATTCGTTGCATTTTATTGCGCATTTTTATTGGGCGATTGTGGGCGGGGAGGGAGGGTGGGCGGACTAAAATATTTATGGTCAAGAATGTGGTTCTTCTTGTTGTGGAACTTTTCATTTTTGTGTGTTTAACGAAGTGTTAAATGGCCAGAAGACCGGACCAAGAGACCTGCCCCCGGGGCCAGTAACCCGACCGTTGACCGGTCTGGTCCTTCGGTTCGGTCGCCCGGCCGCCCCCGAATCTTTTTATCGAAATTTGTCACGCACAGCATTTGGGGTTACGAATGGATTAATACCGGGACGACAACAAAAGATTTTCATTTTGGAAAATGTTTGCGACATGAGCCGCATGAATGACAGCTCAAGTGGGCGGCCGGGATGCCGTGGGCGCTCAGCCGAGCAATTGCGAGGGTGGCCGGCGGTCATTGGCACGTGTTGCTAATACCTGTGAATGGAATTACTTTTACTTTCGGCTCTAAGAATATTTTTCTTTGGGGCTTAAGTTGTCATAAATATCCGACAATGAAGTTTCCTGGCCAAACTAATTCAATTCCTTTCAGCAAACGAGTGGGAAATCGATGTAATTGAGTAAGCGGCAAATCGGCTCGTTTTACGATGTTTTTGTTTATTTTTTGTGTGATCCAAGTGCATCTACAATTTCAATGGGTTTCTTATCAATTTCGAAAATAGCTTGCGCTCTTTTCAACTCTCGGGGTCTCTTAATCTGTTAATTACTCTATCGGCGCTCTTTGCCGGCGCTACTGCCGCTGCCAGCGCCGCCTTAATGCCACTGAAATCGGTCGAATCGGATGGGATCGGTTGATTTGGCATTATCACTAAAAATGTTCATGGCATTTGTATGGCCCGAGGCGACTCGATCGATCGCGCATCCCACTGGCCGTCAATTTAAAAATTTCATTTGATTTTTTCCCCCTCGCATTTAGTTTGTCAGAGTCTCTTGTCTGTTGATAACGTCGTATCGTCTGTCACATTATCTGGTTTTGTGGTCCACCCGCTTGCACATTTATAATTTTTCTTGCTTTCTCTCTATTTATTTTCTTTCTTTTTTGTGTGTCTGTGCGTCCAAAAAAAAATTAAATATAATACAAAACAAAGAAATAATTTGCGAAATTCCTTGAAGACTTTGTAAAACTTAAGTGCTTCGTTACGTAACGTAATTGTCGTCGTACTCGTCTGCTTACGTTGGACCGCTACGTAGAAATTTAAGAGCCCGCTACTTAAAGCTTCTGTCATTCGTTTTAAAGAAAAGCCTGAAAATATTACCGTGAAAGTGACTGGCTTGTGTCTCGTTTGATCGCTTTCTTTGTGGGTCTAACTTTCGGCTATCTTTCCAAAAAATTCATATTACTTTTGTCTGTGTCCTTAGCAGTCTATGTGAGTATTCTGGTGCTTAGAATTTAAGTGTAAATGTTTTTTTTGTTGATTTTTCCAAAATTTAATTCAATACTCTTTGTTGTTTTTCGTAATTTTTTGTGTTTCGTGGTGATTTTTTAATCTTTGGCGGGTCATTGCATTAACCCCGGCATTTTGATTTCAAGTCGAGTGAAAATATAAAATGCATCTAAAGTCGGTGACGCGGAAATCCCAGCTTGTAATTACTGATAATCTCCGATGTTATGACTGTCAATTAAGTGGCCTTGCCAGGCTTATAAATCGTTGAAAGTGGCTGGCAAATTTGGTTGTCCTTGTTAACTTGTTGCTGCCACTAATGGCGGCACATTAGCCCAAATGAATGTGACACCAACCGAACCTCCCCTTCCTTTGCCATAATAAACTAATTTATGGGCGCCGGGCGCCAGCACAAACTGAATTTATAGAAACTACATTATGGTCATTGGGTCCAAAGAGTGGGCGTGACAGGCTCCCCACACGCCTCAGGATAGCGAGGGCTGAGCTGTGAAACTTGCATATAAATTGCACACATATCGTGTGGCCCCAGCCTGGGTTCTTTGGCTGCTTGTTAGTGAAGAGGAGATTCTTGGGATCCTCGGGCGTTGTAGTGCGTTTGTTGTGATTTTTATTGTTTATGTTCTTTGAGTGTCCACTGGTCGGTGTGTGGGTGTCTGTGTGTGTGGATATATTTCTATTTGTTGTCGTTGTCCTTTTGTTGTTTTGCTGTTGACTTTTGTAATAATAAGTGAGCTGCCATTGCCATTTGCCATTGTCCTTGGGTGTGTGTCCTGTAAAGCTGCTCGTTTTTATGTTATTTCCTCTGCATACACACGACTTGGATTGGGAACAAAACACATGTTTGTTTATGTTCATTTTGTGTTCTTTTCTGTTTGCTTTTTCTTTTCTGTGTTATCTCTCAAACGACAACTGTTGATAATGACGATCATGATGATGATGATGTTGGCCACATGAATGCCATGGCCATTTTAAGTTTTGCAGCTTAAGTTTTGACCTTTTGGCCAAAAAGCTTCTTGGCTCCTTTTGATTTGTTCTTTGCCTCGGCTTTGGTTGTGGGTAATTAAGCAAATTGTAATGAAATTATAAGCCGAGAGCGGCGGCTGCGGTGGTTTAGGGCGGGGCGAGGGTTGGCAAACAAAAACGTTTCAAAAATAAACTTGGTGAAAAAGTTAAGACGCTGCAGCGGCGGCGGCAGGCAATCGGAAGAAGAGCAGCAGGTGAGTAAACTTGGCTCACAACTTTTTGTATTTGCAGCTGCAAACCAAATAAAAACAACAACAAGAAAAAGAGCATCTCACAAACAATGTTGCAGAAAAGTTGCTTAATTGCTTTGGACTTTTAAGCTGATTTGACTGGTTGAGAACTTTTGATGCGCCTTAATTAACTTTTGCCCAAATTGAAATTTATTTATATCTCTCTCAACAAAAAAGCCCCCCAAGGCAGGGAGGCTGTGAAATATCACTGGGTTGCCGAAACCAAAAATAATTGATTTAATTTTAGAAATCAATTAACTTAAGGTGTCCCAAAAGCCCACAGATTTCTGGCCCAATTCGTTTGAAATTTATTCCTTCATTTACTTTTTAATCTTCTTACAAATTTGACCCGTCCTTTGGCAAGCGAAATCAGTTAATAGTCTGGCATATGCCGTTTATCTTGGCCCTCATAGACTTCGAGGGGCAATTTCATTAAGATTTAAATAGTCAATAAACCGAAAAAGGAAAGAAGGAAGACCAAAAGACCTAGAAAGTGGGCAAAAGTCTCTTGCCAAGAAACTAATTTGCTGAAATGGCAGGCGGCGGCAAAGACAAATCGCAAAAGCAGGGCAAGAAATTTCTCACTGTTAAGACTTTCAATCAAACTGCAAACATTAGTTCGTTTTTTTTTTTTTGGCTCGAAGCCAAACGGGCCAAAGACAAAGAAATCCCCAGAATGGAAAGAAAAATCGACTCGCTTCTAATCAATTAAATCAAAAAATAAAACGAACTAACCGAAAATTGGCGCCAACTAATAAACGAATTACTTTGGCGAGAAACAAAGCATTTTCATTGGGCTGTCATTCTAATTACGCTCGGCTATCAAATCATCGCCCTTTTCCAGTCCTTTATAATCCTTCTTTGGTGCCGCACACACATTGCTCATCGCTGCCATCAACGGCTCTGCGCGTCTACGGGCAATAAAACAAAAAGAAAATCACAGAAAAAAACAATAAACCAAGCAAACAAACAACTACTGACATTATCGCACATCATTATCATTGTCATTCAGAGGGCGCTGCGCTGTCTCCCCGCCGACAGCTTAAAGTGCCCACTCCGCTGGCAACTCCAATCTTCCTTCGGTCCTAACCATTTTCGAGGTGCCTTTTATAGCTCCTGGCCAAAAGGTCTGGTGGGCTGCTTTGTTTGTTAGTGGCCTTTTTAGTTTCTCATCTTAGTTTCCTTGGGTCCAAGTAAGACGAGCGGTCTTAAAGTTCCCATCGGACTAAAGATTAGAGGTTTCTTCATGTAATCGGATGATATCTGAAATAAAGCTGGGAAAACTGTTGGGTAATTCTGGGTCTGCGATCTTTGATCTTTTATAGATCTTTGATCTTTTATAAGTTGGCTAAATCTGGCGGCTTTTAAACCGAAGTGCTTATTTTATCTTATGAACTGAATTCTTCAAGAAGTCTTCAGATGTTCAATGGATTTGGAATTTTCATCTTTCGAACAGCCTTGATATATCCTAAAAGTTGAAGGCAATCTTATCTGCATTAGAAATAAACATTAAATTAAAATTTTTATAGAGAATTCGGACTTCTCTAATTTAATTTTGTGGAGGTCTGAAAAGTTTAAGGAAGAAGCTACAAAATTATTTACCTCCTAAGAAATCTGTCTATATATTTTATATGCAAACCTTTTATGCTTCTTTTAAGAAGCTTCTATATAATACAAAATAATTCAAAAATTCACCACTTTCAGTTCTAATTTTTTCAAGATTTCCTGTAGGATCTTTAACCTAATTCCGGCCACAAATTAGCCGCGTCTCGTTGCCGTGCCGAGTTTAACGTTGACGCTTTCACTTCCCTTGTGTTTGGTTTATTTTTCTGTTTAGTTAGTTTTTATGAGCGTCATTATTTTCGCTTGCCGTAGCGCTAAGCATCTTA